>LDKF01000901.1:1151-45898 GCA_001026735.1 Rotylenchulus reniformis
GTAGTAGGGAAGTGGATTCGACATCTGAAAGAGCAAAAAATAAATGCGAGAGAACAGAGAACATGTCTTATCGAGAAAAAGAGCATATGTGTATGGTGCATTACTACAGAATAGCGGATTCACGAAAGATCGAATTCCGCCCTTTCTGGTTTTTTTTCGTTTTAATGGGTTTCACCTGAATTTTTCAAATGATTAGAGGATTAAAAAAAATCATTTTTTCAGTTATACTATTAGTTATTTTTTTGTCCTTTTTTTCATTCATTTTCACTAGATTCTATAACCGTTATTCGAAAAATTTCGACATATTTTGTTTTTTATTAAGAAAATATTTTTTAAACAATTTTTCTGAGTTATTAATTATCGGAAAACCGAAAATAAATTTTAGAATTTTTTTAGGTTAACTTCCTTTTTCCTTCTCTCCTCCCTAAAATACCAATGGAAATACTAGAAAAATTGAGATCAGAACATCAAACTATAAAATCCTTAATTTCTAAAATAAATTTAAATAAAATTGACAGGTCCAAGTGATTTATGCAACTCTGTGCGAGCTGATCAAGTACACTGCCGATCCGGAGGTCGGGGCACTGCTCGGGTCTTTCGGCGTGACACCCGACAAATGGCTGCTGTTCATCTACAATGACAGCGAAGAACCCGAGACGGCTTTAAGGTAAGGTCCATTTTTTAGAAATCTAACAGATTAGTCTTTAGGATTTTTTGTAATGAATTTTTTAATCAGAGATTTTCCTAGAATCAACTTTCTCAGAAATATGATCGAAAAAATTAGCTTGGAAATTCTTAGCTTATGAAATCTTTTTTACGGAAAATCTCTAATTTTTAGATCTGAAATCGTCTCAAAAACAAATAAAATTTCGAGCTTCGATCCAAAAAATTTATTTTTAAAGTTTTAATTTTATCATAAAATTTGAATATTAATTTTTATTCATAATCATTTATTAAATGACTTTAATTTAAAAATCCTTTCAGCGGCTCCCACTGGTCCCTGATACTATTTAGCCCCAAACGCAAGCAGTTCTTCCTCTACGACCCAATGGGCGGCAATCTATTCGATAAGCAGGATATTCAACGGGTGGGAAATTTAAAATAGTGTTTTCCTTGTTAAATAAAGTCTTCGATTTATACAATATTTTTTTTTGGAATAATACATACATAAAAATATACAAAAAATAAAAAGCTTGCTTCTTCTTCAATATACAATTTTTTTTAAACATGAGAATTATTAGAACGAAAAAACTGAAAAACCGGTAAAAAAGAAATTTATTTTAAAAAATCATCAAAAAATATTGTTTCGAATATAATTTAGAAATGCTCTATTTTTTAGTTTGCCCTCAAAATGGCCACTTTTTTGGGAAGTCCCTCTGCGATGATCACACAGCGTTTGTTGGTCTCCGCTCGCAACTTTCCGACCATGCGCATTGCTGGCGATTGTGGCATTTTCGTTGTGGAATATGCGCGAGTTATTATGGAGGTGAATAAAAAATTCTTTTTCTGCGATCGCCAGAGCAAGATCAATTTAAATCCATTTTCGAGGGGGGAAGAGAACTTTGAAACGAAAAGTACAGTTTGGGTCATAATTCGGTTTAAACCAAACCTAAAGAAACAAGCTTGGTGTGAAAAGATAGAGCTAATTATTAGCTACAGAAAGAGCCTAAGCATACGTGAACAAGTAGGGGGGGGGTCGACCTAAGACTTTACGAACGAAGTCGAGGGAGGGTTAGAGGGCGGTCGGGGGTCTCCAACTACGAAATCATCAAAATTTGCAAAATGCTCCAATTTTTCGATTTTTGCTAATTGGTATATATTTTTTAATTTTTTTAGGATGTTTCGTTTTGTATTCTTTTAAAAATTGCAATTTTTTGCAGAAACTCTACTCTATTGAGGAGTGCCGGCAGCCCTGATAAGGGCCGCCGGAGAAAATTTTGAAAATTTGGACCCTTTTTCTTAAAAGATTTCATCAATTTTTTGTTGTTAAATTCTAAAAAATCATTGTAATTAAGTGGTGCCGGCGATCCCGATTGGGATCGCCGGCAAATTTTTTGAATTTTCTTAAGTAATATCGTTATTTTTTCGTGGAATTTTTCTTTAAATTTTGCTCAATTTTATAGGGTCCGGCGGTCTCGATAGGGACCGCCGGAGAAAATTTGGAAAAATTATGACTCTCTCCTTTAAAAATTGCTCATTTTCCACCTCTCTTTGCTTCTTTTTCCTCTCTCTCCTCCTCTCCGCCTACGAATATTTTTTCATAATTTTTAGGCTCTTTCGCGGAACACGCTAGCCGATCCGGACAGGGATTTCAATTTCGACGCCTTCAGCATGAATACCAACGCAACTCGTGCAGAGTGGATGGATATTATTCGAGCTCGGCGTGAGTAATTAGTTGTTTGTTTGTATTTATTTGTTTTATTTGCGATTAATTTGTATGTTTTTTGATGTGAAAATATTTTTGACTCATTTGCTTTAAAGCATAAAAATTTGTTTTTCATTTTAGTCATCTTATTAGTAAAATTTTTTGTGTTTTTAAAAAATTTCTAATTTTTCCCCCAATTAAATTGACTCAGGGAATCGAACCTGGCCTTCTTTTTATGCAATGTACCTCCTCCAATTCAGCATTTTTAAAATAAATTTATTCAAAAAATGTACAAAATGAGTGATTTTTGAGGGAGATGAGCAATTTTATTGGGCAAATGGCACAAAGTCCACCTTCTCTAGCTCTCTTTGGCTCATCAGAGTCATGGTGGACCTGGGAAAAGAAAATTTATGTTTTTTTCTAATTTTTTAAAACAAAAAATCCAAGCTAAAAGTTGATTTTAAGGATGAAAATTATCAAAAATCCTCTTACCAATAGACCAAATTGAACACAACGAACAACAATGGAAAACAGAACCGGGAGAGCCGATCGATTTTGGAAGGGCTAAAATGAGGGGAAATTGAGCAAAAATTTGGGAGGAAAAGATAGAAGCGAGCTAAACAAGCGAAATTTTGCAAAAATCCAAATTTAAAAATATTTACAATATTATTTTATAGAAAAACCCTTTGAAAAAGGAAATTAAGCATAAAAAATGGTCAAAAAATACTTATTTTGAATAAAAATGACAAAAGTATTTTTATCCTAATAAAAAGCATTTTTTCAAAACCTGAACTGCTAGTTTAACCATTTAAGGAAAAAATTGCATAATTTTAAGCACAAAAATTAAAAAAAATCGCGCAACAAAAAGATTTCTGTATTTTCCTGGACTTTTCGGTAAAAAACAGTAAAAACACGAATTTTTGCGAAATTTTTTGCCATAAAGCGAAAAGCACACGGACTTCAACCTCCGACAGCGCAACAGGCCGCAGAGCCAACCCCTGCGGGAGGTGGAGGGCAGGAACGCGGCACTGGTGCCGGAGCTGCCCATGCCGCCGTAGTAGGAGAAGGGCCGGCGCCGGGGACGCCTGGAAATGTTTGGAAAATAAAATTTCCTCAAATATTTTAACACCCTTAAAAGCTTTCAAACCATCATTGATGGGAAAATAAAATTTTTTTCGATATTATTAGAATATAGGCATGAAAATTTTAAAAATTTCTACAACATTTAGGTTTTAATCCTCCTAAAGGCATACTGTTAACCATCAAGGGTTGGAAAAATAAGTGAGTATTAGCTGGAGGTTGTAAATTTCTTAAAAAATTTCCAAATAATTTTTAGTCATCTCAATATTTCAAATTCGATCAGTTTATAGAGGGTTTTATGGCATTTTTAAAGGACGGTCTTAAATGAATTTTTTTTATTGGTCTTTAAATTATTTTGAAAGCCGAATTAAAATTTTCTCAAGAAAAATCCAATGAGTTTTTTTTTGCCTGCTCATTTTCCGACTCGTTGCAGCCGTTGCAGCCATCATATAGGGCACCGAGTTGTGATGCTGCATGTCCATCTGCAACTCGGCCGTGTTGTACTGGACCAATGGAATGTTTCTAAAAAATGAATCAAAAATTTTCTGAAATTTTTTAAGGATTTTATTCTTAAGATTTTGAAGAATATTTTTTAAGGTTTGGGAAAAGTCTGGAACTCCGAATACGGAAAAAATCAAAGCTCAATTAGGTCCCTTCTTTTTTTACTCCATTTTTCAAATAAAATTTTCGAGTTTGCCTAGGGTTTGGCCATTCCAACCTCAAAAATTTCCTTTAAAAAATTTTCCCGAGAAAGAGCATACCCCAATCGGCAATCGCATTCGGGCGGCACGGGCACCGCAGTGGTTGTGCCAGTTGTGGTTGCCGGCTGTTGCGCAGGTGAGAGGGACGGGGTAGTTGTGGAATTCACTGGAAATTCCATTGTTAGACCCAAAGATTGATTAATTTTGGTTATTGGTATCGTGAAATTTTTTTTTGAAGCCATTAAAATTTTAAACCATTTTTCTCTAAATTTTTAGATCAGACCCGAGGCAGGCACCAGTAGACCTGGGGCCCTGTACACGTAGGATTGGGTGTTGGGTGAGGCCACAGCTAGGCCCCCCGCCGGAGTGGTCGGATAAGACTGAAAATTGGAGAAAATTGGTTTATTATTTATAAATTTAACGAACCATTTAAGGCGCATTTTAAGGCCAATTTAAGTAATTTTTTAAAATGTTTTTTGGATTTTAAAGAAATTCTTGACCATATAATACACAAATTTTCTAAAATTTTTGATCTTTTATTTTTGGGAGTTTCGTTTGAAAGTTTAGGAATTTTTGCGAATTACGGATTATATTTTTATTTTAAATTCTTATTATTTCCAAAATTCGGACCATCAAAATTGGGTGTTCCGAGGAGGGCATTTGTTGTTGATGGGCAGCAAACGTGGCCAAACTGTCACTTCGCTGTCCGGCGGCACTTCTGCCATGGCCCACCGGTGCCGACCGTGTCCGTTCCCGACATCGGTCCCTGAATTTTCGATCGATTTTTTTCTGAACACCTTTAAAAATCCTATTTGAGAATTTAATATTAGCACTTTTTATCGATTGAAATTTATCGAATAGAACCCAATCGATAAATTTGGTAAAATAATAAAATTCAAAATGAATTCCGAAAATTTAAATGGCCTAAAATTTAAAATTAATGCCTGAAACTTTAGTGAAAAAGAAAAAGGAGAGTTTCACGAAAAATATTGAGCGAAAAATGAATAATTTTTTGAAAAAGAACAAAAAATGAATTTCTGGAAATTACTGAATTACTTTAAGTATAAAAATATGGAAAAATAGCATAAAATTGGCCGAAAATGGCTAAAATTTAAAAACCTCATTCATATGATGCTCTACATTAAATCGAATAACGGCATTAATATTAGCTGGAATTTCCCCTTAAAATCCAAAATTTCTAAAAAATGGCAGGGACAAATGTCGAAAAATTTCCTTAAATTCATTTTAAGACCTAATTTTTACCTTCGTCGACATTGCCTCTTGTTCCAGTAGCTGACAATGGCAAATTCCACCAGTGCGGCCTGAATTTTCAAAAGAATTTTTTGCAAATAAAATATTTATTTTCATAAAATTTTATGGAAAATTTCATAAAATTTCTGGTATTTTTTATTGTTCTATGAAAAATCGATAAAATATTCAAATTTCTGATATCAAAATTAAAAATAAAACTCACAAAAACCATGATGAAGCAGAAGTTGAGGAACACGTCCAGGCCCTTGATGTAGCTGACTTTGGGCATCGCATTGTTCGTGGTGGTGATCAGCGTGGTCATGGTGAGCACCTGACGAGGAATTTTTAAAATTTTTATTAGCCTAAAATGATTTTTCCGCAAAAAATTGGGCTCTACTTATCGATTTGGAGAAGTTTTCGTTATTTCTATGGAAATTTTTTTTCAGGGGAATCCGTCCGAAAACTCATTAATGCTAATGGTTCTAAAATGGTTCCACACGAAAGGTTTTTTGATTGCCTTTTTCGATTTTCTCCGATTTTAAGCTGAAATTTCTAAAAAAATTTTTTTTTATAAATATATTTTATTCCCCAATTTTACCGTTGTGACACCGAGTCCAACCCGTGCCGGCGATGCCTCCCGGCTCAGCCAAAAGGATACCCAGGAGATGGCCACGATGAGAACGGACTGAATTTTCGGAAATTTTTAATTTTTCAAATGAAAATTTTACCGGCACGACGATGTTCATGAGGTAGAAACCCAGGTTGCGGGACAGAATCACCTCAAAGTACAGCCGGGCATATTTTCCTGCAAATTTTTTCGATGGCATATTTCAATTCTTTTGGGCCATTTTCCTCATTTTTTTTGTTGACCATTCTCTCCAAATGCAAATTTCCTAAATTCCCTATCAATGGGTTAAGAAAATCTAAATCTTGATATAATTACAAGATCATGGCAGCTCAAAAAATCTTAAAAATTTTCCCGGATAATACCCCTCAATAGCCTCTAAAATTAAAAGGTTGAAAATTCTTGGCCTAAAATTGGTATTGAGAATTTTTTAAAGATCCATTGAACGGGAGATTATATTGACAGGAAAAATGAGCAACTTTTGGCCCAATCTTGATAAGCACACAAAATCATGATTGGTACAATTTTGATAAGCTCAAAAATTGGAAAAAATGATATTAAATGATCAAAAATAAAATGGGCAAAATCAAAATCGGGGTAAGAATCCTCAATAAAATATTGATATTATGTAATTTTGTTGAATCTTGAGAAGATAATGTTATTACCGGACGAGGTTGTCACATGGGTTCCGGTGACGCGGTAACCGGTCCGCCGGAATTGAGGCAGCGAAAATTTGTCGAATTGCACCGCATCCTCGGGCCTTTTACCGTCGGAGCGGCGATCGCCCCAATAATAATCTGAAAATACCAAACATGCGTGTGGTTAAGTGGGTTTCAATCCATTTCATCGGGTCATCAGTTCGAATTCAGGTGGATAAATTTAGTTTTTGAAGCAAAAATAAAGATTGATCAATTCATTTTCAGGGATAAAAGTTCGATTCGCTCAGATAAATTAAAATTCCTCTAAAAGGGACTATTCTTAGTTTTGGGTCATTGGTTGGTTCGATCCCCTCCCTCTCTCTCTGATATTTCGATTGTTCATGTGGTTGAATGGATTTTCACTTTTTTCCATACGGAAACGAATTCTGCTCTTGATTAATTTGATCTTTGTCTCATTTTTCGTGGTTAAATGGATTTTCATCCATTTTTTGGTTATTGGTTCAATTCGGCACTCTCCCTTCATTATTCATTACCAATATCCTCCACATCGTATCCGTAGCTCTCCAGGCCCAGTTTGCAAGTCTGCGAGTCCATCGGGAACAGTTGCAGCTCCATCTGGCACATGGCCTTCACCGTCAGCCGTTGGGAGGTGTAAATCTGATGGGGAAGGAAAAATCGATAGATAATCAATCGATAAAAACGATGGGAAAATCGATAATCAATCGATACAGGATACATATAACGGGTAAGAGAAAATCGACAATAATCAATAAAGTTGGCGGGAAAAATTAATATTCAATCGATATGGAAGTTCTGGGAATAATGATAAAACAATAAAAAATGATGTGAATCGCGAAAAACCAGAGTATATCGGAAGAATGATATGTAATAAAAATTGAATGGATGAAAATGTATTTTATATTAAATAAAAAAATTAAAAATTCTTATTTAGAAAAATTCGGGTAAATTAACTTGTGAATAAATGATTATTAAAAAACAAAAATGCATTTACATATGCAAAAAAATTTAATGCAAAAGGTAAAAATTTTGGAGGTGCAGGGAGTTGAACCCTGGACTTCTCGCATGCGAAGCGAGCACTCTACCACTGAGTTACACCCCCGACACTGGTGGTCTCGGAAATAAAACACAAATAAAAATAAATTTCTGATATTTTTTTTTGAGAAAATTTGATAATAAGATACGCCACGCTAGCTAAAAAAATAAAATTCTTCCGACTATTTCAAGGCATTGGATTTTTTAAAAAACATTATCAGAATTTAGTTAATAATTTTTTGAAGCGAAATATACAAAAATTGGTTACCCGTCCATCAGGTTCAATCCTCAGGAAGGAATTATGGGTGGTGGCCACATGGAACTCCGAGGTCTTCTCATTCGGAAACTAAAAATTTTATTTTTATTTTTGAGAATTTTTAAACCTATTTTTATTAGATTTAAAATCATTATTCTCGAAAGAGTTTGTAAAAAATTTTCACAAAAATTTTACTTACAAATGTGTCCGGCTTCCACAGTTTGCCAAGGTAGTCCACGCCGACTGTGAGTTTTTTGATCCTTCGTGCGACCACCGGGTCAATCTGTTGGAAGGCCAGCCTCTGATCATACCTGGGAAATAATTTTGGAATATTTAAAAATTTCATCGAATTTTTGGGAAATTTTCGAAAACTTTATTTTTAACGCCCAAAAGTTCAAAATTCTGGACCAATGCTTCGCCAGTTTTTTCAATTAAGTTTCTACTCTTTAAAGTTCTTTAAATTTTCCTGAAATTTTTTTTCACACCCATCGTATCTAAATTTTTTTTCGAACATTCAGACCCTATAAATTTTCTTTTTCCTCCTTATCCTACCATGTTTGTCGGAGATAAAAATCCAGGCTGATGTCCATATCCACTTCCGAAACCGCGCTGATCGATGTCACATGGATGGTTATGCCGACATCGACGGCTAAAAAATTTGCACAATAAGTTAATTTTCCAAAATTTTTCTAACCCCCTTCGCCATAGCGAGGCCTCAACCGCTTGTCATACTTTGATCGGTCCGTGAGTCTGTTCAGGATCTGAAAATTGGGAAAAATTGTTGAATTTTATAGGCCATATCCATCCAAAATTAGGAAATTAATGAAGGATTTGAACCAGCGTTGCCTAAGTTTGCAGACCGTCCACCTACATAAGAGATATAGGAAGTGTTGATGGGCCTGAGGTGGTCGGAGGCATCCGAGGGCGGCGGATGTTCCTCCCACTGTATGGACTGCTCGAACTCGTTGCTGTTCTGCTGCTGACTGTTGCTGTTACTGCTGAGCTCGCTGCTCATCAGGGTGCCTTCGAGGCCTAAAATTTTTAAATAAAATTTCTTGGAACCTGCCGAATTTACCGAAAAACTCAGGGTTTTTCGTGGTACCTTCATCCAAACTTAATGTTAGCAAAAACATGTTAAAGCCCTTAGAGACGAAAGATTTAACTTGAAAGATGGGGCATAACCCCTTTAGAGGATAGATCTAGAGTCGAGATTCTCGAAATCTAGAATCGAGATCACCCTCTCTAATCCCGATCTGGTCTTTAACGATCTAATGATCTAATCCCGATCTGGTCTTTAAACGCATTCATTGAGTTTTTGTTCTAAAAATTTAAAGTTTTTAATTATTAAACTTAAATTGCAACATTATTTATAGTAAAAATTAGGCCAATAGCCATAACATATTTTTAGATTTAATTGTGAAATTTTTCGGACGAGTTAAGTAGCCAATTTCCCCTAAAAGATTTTTTAAAACAGTTTAGATGCCAAAATTTAGCTAAATTTTCCGATTTTCCCCTCAAAAAATATAAAAAGCAAAATTTTTTTGTTACCATGGAGTAACAAGAAAATCAGCAAAAACGGGTAACATGTTGTCCAATATCGTCCTCTCCGCCAAATTCGACAGTTTTGCGGATAATTTCTTAGCCTTGGGAAATTCTGTAAAAATAATAAATAAATATTTCACGCAAAAGGAATTGAACCTGCGTTGCGTAAGTTGGCAGATCGGACGCCGATGACTCTGTTCGGTGCCTTTCAATGGACGGAACTTCTGACGTTGAGGTGCTGGCACTTTGGGAACAGTGGCAATAATGATGTTCCATATCAGAAAAAATATTCTAAAAAGGAACGGGGATTGAACTAGCGTTGCCTAACTTGCCAGATCGGTCGTTTAAAATCATCTTGAATTTTTTTCTGGAATTAGAGCATAAATTTTGGTGGTGAAAATAGCAGTTTAACACAAAAAATTGACAAAAATAAATAAAAAGCAAATGGGCTTCGAACCAGCGTTGCTTAACTTGGCAGATCGGATGAATTTATTTTTTTTTGCCTAATCAGGATAAAATAAATTAAAATTAATAAAGGGGTACGGTATATGGGATTCGAACTAGCGTTGTCTAACTTGTCAGATCGTCCGCTCCTGCTTTAAAAAAGCAATTTTGTCCCAAAATGTCGTGTTTTTCATCGAGGACAAATTGAACACTTGTTACAAACATACATACTTACATGCAAATACACTGGGGAAATCATCCTCCATGGGAGATAGGGGAGAATATTAATTCACTCGTCGCGTTTTGAAGCGAAAATTATATATTTTTCGTCTCGCAAAAGTGCTCTCGAGGGACAACAACGCATGCTGTGAAAATTTGATTGGCGTCTTGCCACACATATTTTAGGGGCCAATTTTGGGCATTTTCTTGTTTATACCAAGTTGGGGCCGATTTTTCACGAATTTTTTCTACCTACACAATTCTCATAAGGACCTGGATTGTAGTTACGAAATTTCTACATCGAATAATGTCACAAACACCTGCAGGCGTTAGAATTGAAAATCCGGAGAAAAATCGAATTTGCAAAAAAATTCTGTCCAAAAAGTCAGATATAGCAAAAATAACAATTTATGAGGAAAATGCTCAAAATAAAAATATATTTTTTTTTATTTATGAAAGGAAAAGGATCAGAACTAGCAAAAAGAGGATGTTTGGAAAAAGTGGTTATACTACCATGACGGGGAATTTTGGTTAAAAATTTTGCCGGAAATATTTTTACAAAAAGTTTGGTAAAAATTTTTCTTCCGGGCCTATCCGGGTCGGCCCGGCCCGACCCCTGGTACTCGTACGGGCCAGGCAGGGCAGGGCTTTTTTAAGGAGATCCGGGCCGGGCAGACCCTTACGCCTGGGCAGGCCAGGCTGGGTAACAGACCCTTACCCAGCCCTGGTTAGATAGTGTTTTAAGGAAATTAGGACCGAACCGGTGTTACCTAACTTGGCAGATCGGACATTGGCCAAATTTTGTACATTGGCCAAACTTATCTTCTCTAGGCTCTAAAGTAAGGACCAAAGATCGCTGATGTTAGAGTTTAGATTTAGACCAATATATTTTCTGCTTCTTTGGATTCTCAGGGAAATTGAATTTTCTTATAAAATACAAAGTTTTTTTTGCACGAGAAACGACAAGGCGAAGGAGGACAAATTCCTTTGCCCCTCAAAAAGTTTATTAAAACGGAGGAGCCGCCGAGGAGCCTCTCAAGGGGTAATCGACGGAAATTAAACGGAGAGAGAGAGAGAGAGAGAGAGAGAGATAAAGCCGAAGAGGGGAGAGAGAGAGAGAGACAAAGCCCAGGGGCAAGGGATTTGTCATTTTCGGACTTTATCGGCGCCCCCTTTGCCTCGAAAAAACAAATACTTATGAGGAAGTACATAGAAAAGAGGGAAGAGGAAAGGGCCATTGCTTTTTGTCGATTGAATTGGAGGGAAGGGGTGTCGATAAGGAAGTTTTTTGGAGGAGAAAAATGGAAAGCCGCCAAAGGGTGTCGAACCGACACGTAAAACCAAAGGATGTCGAATCTACAATAAAAAAATTTTTAAAAACTATCATAGAAATCGGCAGAGGTTTTCGAATCGTACCAAAAAAAAAGAAAAAAAATGCTAGGTATCAACTATTTACATTAAAAATAGAAATCACCAAGGGATACTCAACCAACATTAAAAAAAAAGAAAAAATAATTAAAAATCGTATGGAGGAGCGATCAATTTGTAAAAAAAATGGAAACCCCAGGAGGGTATCGAACTGGTATTGCATAAGTTTGCAGCCTGGGCTCACAGAGGAATAAAAAAAATTTATCTTCAACAAAACATTAGCATATTGGGCAAAATAATCAAAAATTCAGGGCGAGAACCCATGGACAGAGAGTGAAAATGATTGATGGTGGTCATGCGAAGAGGAAATAATTGTTAGGTGGCAAAAATGATGGTGCCAATGGGATGACGACAGCGGCCGATATGGCAAGTTAAGCAACGCTGGTTCGATTCCACTATGCGCAAAAATTTTCTTCCATTTTTGAGTTGTTAATTTCCTATTTTGGATATAGATGTGTAAAAATTTTGCCAAATTATTGATCCAAAAATGTATTTATCCAATGAAACATTTTTGCGGCAATATTAGGGCTTTCGAGATTGATTTTGCGGGTCCTAAGCCCCTCTTAGACATGGCCTGAAATTGGATCCCCATAGAGTAGAGCAAAATGATTTTATGCCTTGGAGCCCTTGAAGAAGCCGCCCCGGGGAAAAGCTCATTTGTCAAGTGAAAAGTGCTTTCGGGGCAGGGCTTAGCTAGCTCAATGAGGGAGTCAATTTGGCAAAAAAGTGTCCGATCTGGCAAGTTAAGCAACGGTGGCTCAAATCTTTTATGTATAATAATTTTTGTGCATCTTAATCAAGCTCAACATTTTGAGAAAACCAGTACCAATACCAAGTACCAGTAGTCAGGTATACCAGTATACGTAAACATAGTTTGGTATTATTTCAACACGGATAGGGGAAAACCATTTAAATGATGAAAAATAATGGAAGCAGTCAAGCGGATTTGAACCAACGCTGCTTAACTTTGCAGATCGGACACTTTTTTTGTTCAACTTCCAAGGGTCTCCCAGAGGGGATTAGTTATTCAATTTGTGAAAAGTGCCAAGAAAGCCGATGGAGCGGCAAAGGGGGTGCCACAGACAACGGAGAAGGGGAAAATTTTAGCGAAAATTTCATAAAAAATTTATGAGGGGTGGTGGTCTTTCAATTTTCACAGACACACTTGTCATGCACCTTAGCTAGTTCATTCATCACGTCATTTTCGAGAAAAAATTGAAAAAAAATTAAATAAGGATAGGATTCGAACAAATGTTGCCTAACTAGCCAGATCGGATGCTTTAAAAACATATTTTTTTTTCGAAACAGCACAAATTTTGTGGGGAAAGTGCATTTTAGCACTATGAATAAGGTGGTTTTCTATTCCAGAATTTGCGAAAGATATAACTCCGAACCATCATTATCGGAGGAAAATAAAAATTTTCATTTCCATGATTTATTACGCAAAAAATTACGCAAAATAGAAGCTAAAGGATTTAACTGATTCAAAATATTGAGCTAAATTCATTCTCTAACAACGATTTTCACTAAAATTGCCAGGAATTTTTCAGCATAAAAATTTGTTATTTTTTGCAAGTATTTTTGATCCCATATTAAAGTGTGCGAGGATAATAAATTTGGATTTTTTGGCATGAAAAATAACGCCAAAACTGACATTTGAGGACCACAAGAAAAGAGAGATCGTCAATTTGTCAATTTCTGGGTTAGGCCTTGTGTGGCCATTTTTCTTCCATAATAATCCCCCTTTATGGCTTAAAAATGGCAAAATATCGCAATTTTGGGCCAAAAAGGGTCGGGGAGATTAGGACAAAACGGAATGAGCGCCCGATCTGCCAAGTTAAGCAACGATGGTTCGAATCCATGAGGGGGAATTGGATTTTATCATTTTTGGAAGAAAAGAACATATTTAGGGCCAAACTAAATAATGAAGGGCCGAATTTTTTTTTTCATTTCTGAACAAATATCATTATGAAATCGCCCGCTGTGAAAAGGAGTGTCCTTTATAAAGGGCATTTATCCAAGTCCAAGAAGGAATGGTTCCGGAATGGACCAATTTTGTGGGTTGTGAAAAAATAAATAAAATTTTGAAATTTTTGGCAATTTCTCAAGAGGGTGACTAATGGTTATAATATCCCGTGAAATCTTATCTGTGCTCTTAAACTGGGAATAAAACTGTAATCATGGTAATTCTCGGGGGGTTTTTGTTTTTTGTAGTTTATAAATTCTTGGAAATATCAACTGTCAAAAATTTTTGGATGTCCGAATAGGTATGTAGTTGTTTTGGTTACTGTAATCCTTTGTGGAATAACAATATAGGTAGGCAAATCTTGGTGAACATGGTAGCATACCCTTGATTACCCATAGGAATTTGTATGTTCCTGGTACGGGAAAGGCGACTCTGGGAAAACGTAGTAATATTATTATTGGACCACGAGAATGTGAGACAATTGTGGCATATTTGTATCTTGGTAAATCTTGCCAATTTTGTACATTTTGAATTTCAACTTTCTTGGTATATAAAAGAATAGTACAAAAATACTTTGCGGAGCTGAAGCTTTTTTGAAAATTCGTTACAAGAATCATGGTAATCACCATAGTAATACATTTTTACTATTGAATTGGATAAATTTCCACCGATGATATACAAAATTGTTGTAATTTGGTTGTAAATTTCGGAGTTTAGCGGATTAAAATTTTTTAAATTTTTCTTAAGGACCAAAAATCCAAAAGAACGGCGGAAAGGATGCACTTTTGCTCGTTTAGTGTGGGCAAAATTTTTTCCCGTGGAAATCCATAAATTTGTGTCCATGTGAAAAATAAAATTGGGAGCCCAAAGAAAATTGGATTTAAAGTCCAAACATTGGGGAATGGTTGGCCCAAAAAATTGGGGAACGGAATAGAGCCAGCGTTGCTTAACTTACCAGATCGGACGCCGTTAAAATTTTTGGGGCAATTTAGACAAAGATAATTTCCCAAAATAAAAATGAATATTGTTTCAAAAATTAATTTGCCGTTTTTTTCTTTGTTTTCAGGTACCTTTTTTCGAGAGTTTCGAAAGTTTTAAACAAATGTTTTTACAACCTAAAAACATTTTAATTTAAGTCCTTTTTGATCAAAATCTTTAAGCAAAAAACACAAAAAACATAAAATATTTTTGAGGGAAGATTGGAGCCAATCTGGGATTAACTCTAAAATAAATGGCCTTTTCATAGCCAAAATTCATATATTATAAATATAATTCTAATAAAAATGAATAAAAAATATTTTACAAAAAATTGGCCAATGGTCAAAGCAATAAAATGGAGGTTGACTCCTATCAATTCAGCACAGATTCAGCTGTCAATGGCCATCAAAAATTATGTTTCATAGAGAGTCCCAGGGACAAATCGATCGGCGGATCGAAGACGGGTGTCAAAAAATGCTGTCAAAGAGAAAAGGGATAGAGGAAGAAGCATGTCAGACAGGTCAAGATTTTGATCGGTTCTGATCAGAATCCTTAATGGGAGTGATCAGAACTCTGATCAGAATCAATATGTGTTCTGATCTTTTTTCTAAGGACGAATGATTGAGGCTCTCCAAAAAAATAAAAAACTAATTTCCCTAACTTTGAACTTTGACCCACCTAACTTGAAAAATTGACCATATAAAATGCGCGTCAGAAAAATGTGGAAATCCCTTTAAGTTATAATTTTTTGAAACGATTTTGTGCAATATAAATTTTCCATAAGCTGATTATACGTGTTCTTTGTTCTTTTGAATTTAACATAGGGAAAAATTCGCTTCGAAAAATTTTAGGCTCAAATGAAGAAGCCAGATTTCCACATTTTTCTGACGGGCATTTTAATGACCCACCCCCACCCTAGTAATAATTGAGGCCCTCCAAAAAATTAAAAAACTAATTTGCCTAACTTTGAAATTTGACCCACCTAACTTGAAAAATTGACCATATAATGACCCACCCCCACCCTACAAATAATTGAGGCCCTCCAAAAAAATTAAAAAATTAATTTCCCTAATTTTGAAAATTTGGACTCTGAAATTAACATTTGTTTAAAAATAATAACTTTTACAAATTTTACTTATATTTTTGTCCTTTTCCGATAGACCTTACGAGGGCAAATTTTACGAGGGAAAATCGAGTTTTATGTCTGATCAAAACACACGATTTGTATATGTTTAGCTTTTAGAAAAAGCGACTGATCAGAAGAGCGCCGCCGCCGATCCGATCAGATCACTCACATCCGTCGACGGGGGCCAACAAACACGGAAGAAGGGCCCCCGAGGGTGATTAATTGGCCCAATTATTGCCCTTCATTCGAGACCCTTCGAAAAACAGTTGTTGCACCTTCTGCTGGATGAGGACATGAAAACTCTGGAAGAATTGGGACCTAGGAAAAATTCTAATAAAAAAATTCTAAGCCCCAGTCAATGCATGGAAACTCATCAGATCCAGTTAGGGGGCCTAAGAAATTCTTTTGGGAAAAGCTTATTAGTCTAATAATATATATTTATATACATTATTAATTTTTAATTTTGAAGATTTTAAATTTATAAATTTGGTTTGCATAATTTCTGGGCACATTTTTTCATTTTTTGGGCTTTTAAAACATACACTGAAGACTATGGGGTTTGGCTGTTTAAAGAAATGCCAGTGTGGCCAGTGGTCACTCGAATTTATTGAACTTGCTAGTCAAAAACTTCGAAACATGCAAATTTGCTACATTTTTAATTTTTGTTTTCATTGTAATACATACAAATATCCACAGAAACATTAACAACGCATACAAAAAATTAATTAACATTAAATCGATTGCTACAAAACATTATTTTTATGTTCCATTCTATTCCTTTTAATTAATAATATTTATTATTCTATAATTTTAATTTTGATTAATTACCAAAAAAATAAATAAATAAATCATTGATTTGTGCGACTTTTAATGATGCCCTTTAGATAAGGCTTTCCATAAACATTTTGCCTTTAAATTTTAAAGATGGAACTAATTAAATTCAGATATTCGTTATTCCTGTTTTTTTTAATGAAGTATGGACTTCATTTGGAGACAAAAAAGGCATAAAAAAATTTTTTTCGAGGCGATTCGAACCGATTATTGTTCGGATGAAGAGAGCTATTGGTCGATCACACCCGAAAAGCGTTAAAATAAAAAGACAAAATTATATGAAAAATGTGATCTTTTGACATAAATCTCATCGGATTTGCTAGAAAAATTTCCATCTAAAAATCTATTTCTTTCCCCTCACCCCCCAAAAAATTTTTTGGTATAATCTGAAAAATTATGCACATTTTTTGTACACAAGCATTTTAGTGAAAGCCATTCTTTCCATACTCCCTTCTTCCCACCCAAAATATTATTGAAAATAATAATTGAATACGTAAAATTAATATTTAAATTTAAAGCTGTGGAAAAATGCAATTTTCGGAAGTGATAATAATTTTAATACCCATCACAAATATTCTTGCTGCTCCCATAGACGAAGAAGGACATCGGACCCTGAGAAACATAATGAAATTCATAGAAAATCAAATTTCAAAAAGTGTGAAATGGAAGGTGCAAAATTGCAATGAAAATTCAGAATTTCCGGACGAAACCGAACCGATGGAAATGCTCAAAAATTTGAGGAAAAAACTGAAAAATCCGCAAGAAAATTTGGAAAAACCTGAAGTGGATCAGGTGTTGGATGGGGTGATGGAATATGCAGAAAAAGCGGAGCAAACCATGGCCAAAAAGGTCAAATCCCTTCCAACCTATAACTCTGAAAGACGATTTGAGGAGGCTGTTCGTGTTGAAAAAACTTTTGAAAATTCGTCATTGGTGCAGCTTGGAACTTCGAATGAAATCGAGAGGTTCTATCTATAAATCTCTCTTTTTTTTTGCTCGAGGCTTCGAGTTGGAAAAATCCCGGGCTTTTAAGCTTGAATATCTCGATCGATTTCGAATCTCGAGGCTGATGCCTATGAGTTTTAAAATTTTCGGTCTAGAGCATCATTTACCCATTATTTTTCATACCAACAAATTTATAGTAAATTTATAAAAAATTATTTTTGGTACTAGTATCCCTCGCAATATTCTCTAAAATAAGATCTATTTCTCACATAAAGCACATCATATGTATAACGGCTTCTTTGTCTTATAGAATAAAGAATTAAAGCGATCAAATCTAAAATTTCTATATATTTGTGGATGCCCTTTACACCAAAATACTTATTGGTGTACCGCCGTATTTCATTTCTGGATTTTCTAAAGATTTTTTATTTTTATAGCGTCCAAAATTATTTGGATATGGCCAAATTGGAAAATATTCGCGCCAAATTTGAGATGGCCAACATTTTGGCGAAATTGACTTCGCCCAAAAAGCAGCAGGAATACGCCAACCATTTCCTGATGTATTTCTACACAAAGGAGGGTAATTTTAAAAAATTAAAAAATATATATTTTTTGGATAAAATTTAACATAGGTATGCTCTCTCTTCATAAAATTTGAAAAATGGATTTCAAGTCTATTTTTCGCTATTGATAACAATTAATCAAAATTGCCAAAATAAATATTTACCCTGAAAGTTAAAAAAAAGTTTTTTTTAAAGCCTGCTAGGCCAAAACTAAAAAGGCAAATTTATTGGATTTCGAATCGATTTATTGACCTGATAGGTTCTCAAATTTCACTGATTTTTTTTGAAATTTATAAGATTCTCTACCAAAAACAAGTTCAAAAATTTTCAGGGAAATTCGAAAATTTAAAAAGAAAAACGATAGAGCATTCTGCCCATATTACTTTTTATAGTTTTGGCTTACAAGGGAACATCCCCAGTTGTGAATTTTTGGTCAAATATTTTTAATTTTGATTTTATTATGAATATAAAGTATCCCCGAAATTATGAACGAAAATATGACACGCTGCCAGGTAAAATAAAGCGAAATTAAATTTACAATATATGAAAATGTTGTGGATATGAGCATGATCGACATAAGATTCTCTTCACGTGTGATAATATTTCTTAATGGTATTCTTTCTCGCTTGTATCCCAGTTCATGTAATTATTCTTTGTATTTTCCTTCACATCTCCACCTATATAAGTGATCCATTTTCCAGCATTTGTCACTTTCCTCATTCTTCACTTTCCATCCTTGTTCCATTATTCTATTCAATAAACAACTATTCATTGTGTCTCTTGGCCTCTTCCGACGACCCAAGGATACAACAGAAAAATACCCTTTTTTTCAAAAATTCATAAAAAATTTAAATTAATGAGATGGATTTTATTTATTATTTAGAATAATATAACACCTATTAAAATATTTTTTCAAATCTTGAAAATAAAATTACTCCTTTCATTTTAATTTAATTATAATTTTTTATTCATTTTCTTACCATATATATTACGGGAAAAATAAGAAATAATTCATATAAAAATTATTTTTCTGAAGAAAATTTTTGCATTTATTGTAATTTATAAACAAAATAGTTATATTTATTAGCTTATAAAATCGAATTATTTCTTAAGGAAAGAATTAATTATTAAATTTTTATTGATTTTTGTTTAATTATTTGTTATCATAATAAGGGAATATTCACAAGGGAATAGGAATTTGCATATTATTATCATGCCATTTTAAAGATCAATAATAATAATTTCGGGTATACTTTATATTCATAATAAATTCAAATTAAAAAAATGCTATTTTTACACCACTTGTTAGATAACTTGGATAAATGGTTCTCAAATATAAAATAATTTTTTTGATAATTTTTAATTTTTTACCGAATAAAGATTTGGAGAAAGACTTGGCAAATGCCGAAAGACATTTGGCCAGAATGCCACCATGTTGTGAAAGCTCGATAAAGTTGTGCGACGCTATGGGCACAGTGGATCTTCTTGGCACAGAAAACCGTAAATTTTTGCATAAATTGGAAGTTTCAACTTTTCATAACTTTCATAAACTAGCATTAGCATGCTAGCAATTTAGAAAGATACAGCTCTAGAATTCTAGGGAAGGCAAGTGGAATTTTTCTAGCAAATGTTATTCTATGCATCATTATTATGTACATAGTACTAATGGCTATCACCTATCACTCAACATTTTATTTATTTTTTGCTGTTCCAAAACTAAACTCAATGCAATAACGAAAATCTTTCAAAATACAGTAATTTCAAAAAATATATATATCTTGAAACGAAATGGATGCAGTCTCACTATCTGTCTTTACATGTCTGATTTGGATGTAGTGTCCTTATTCATGTTTAAATGCCAAAGAAAAATAGAGAAAGAGAAAAAGATCACTAAAAAATGAGAGAACAGGCAGATACATAAAAGAGAAATCGCCGTTTAACATAATTGCTTTAAAAAATAATTTGGGAAAATCTGTACAAAAGGGTCTTTCGAAAGATCTGATAACGCGTTAATCTTCATTTTTTGTACTTTTTTCGAAAGGAAAACATAAAAAAGAGAAAATGCTAAAATTTTACATAAAAATAGAGCTCATCAGAACATTTTTTCGATTTTTAGACACTCTTATTCGAAAGTTATACTGGAGCTTGACCATAAAATCTATATTTTTTCAAAACCCCTCAGAGGTCTTATTTTGGAGAGGGGTCCTATTTTTTTCAAACCCCTTCATAGTGGGGGGTCTCATTTTAGAGAGAATACGGTATTTGTTTTTTGTACTTTAGACCTAAAAAGATAAAAAAAATTGGAGGTTTTTAGGGGGGTTCCGAAAATATGGAACCTGTCCTATTTACCCCCCCATTTTCGTTCAGTCTGCTGCTGTTGTTGCTTTTACACGGCAGAAACCCTGATGTTAGCTGGCTTTGCTGTTACGATACCCTTCGACTTGGCATGTTGCATTCGTCGGGGCTGTGTCGAGCGCAAAAAAGAGAAAATCCGCCAAAAATTGGCCAAAATTGAGAAGGAAAAGGCCGAATCGGAGAGGAAAATTGCGACGGAAAATTAATGACAAAAATTATTTTATTGAATAAAGATCGTATTCTTTTTATTGTTCAATGCATTATTATTTATTATTATTATTCTCCAGAAACTGCAAAATGAGCAAACGCTCGAGGGGCAACTATTGCAAAAAAGCTTTAAACTTTAATTAAAAATAGAAATATTCTATATGGTCTGTAGGAGTACGTTCGCTTGACCTTAATTGGCTCTCAAGTTTACAAGTTAGATTTTTCCAAATTTTCAGCAGGGCCAAAATGTATAAAAATATGTCCTGAATGGCATATTTTGGCCCTTACGAAATTTTTTCTGTTAATTTTTCTTTAATACGATTTTTGTTAGGATTCACAATTCAAAAAATTTCAAAGTTTTTCATGCAATCTCACATGCCAAAAATAGGCATACTGTAACTTTTTTCATAAAATATTTTTTAAATTTGGCATAAAGATAAAAAAAGGTTTTGATGAATGGGGATCATATTTACAATAAAAAATTTATCACTATGAGCGTGAATTTTTAATAATTATTTAAGCGCGTAATACACAAGTAAAAATTGTTTTTTTGATGAGTTTGAAGCTGAAATACCATTTAAAAAAAGAAAATATTCTTTTTCCACAATTACCTGCTGGTAAAAAAGTAACAAAACAGAAAAAAGATCCTTTTTGAGGGATAACAACTAATTTTTGGTTTAAAAAAGTTATTTTAATTTTTTTATGATTACAATTTTACAATTTTCTCCATTTTTTTCTCACCAAATCTGCCGGAGGGGCTGATCAAGTGACAATTGGCCCAACAGCAGATCAGATCACCCACCCAACAACACGCCCTTCCTTTGTCCCATTCCAATTTGATTAATGGGCCTCGCCCCCGGGGATCCAATCCGCTTCCTCCACCAATCAAATGCTCCTTTTCCCCTCCTCCGATTGCGTCCGATCTGCCAAGTTAAGCAACGCTGGTTCGGTCTCCCAAACAGCATTTTCCTCAGCTTCCTTTGTCCTGATCAGCTGTCAAAAGCTGATCGAATCAGAGTTTGATCACTTTTTTGAACTTCCAACATTGAGTTTTTATGACACTGATTGTGACTAAAATCGTCCGATCTCTGGCAGGTTAGGCAACTCTGATTGGACTCCAGAGGAATTTTAGACAACAAATTAAAGCATGTCCAAAAAATGATTTTTTTTACCTTAAGCCAGCAGATCTGGACCAATTCGGAATTTCTTTCTCCCAATTTGTGTTAAGGGTGAAAATTGCTATAAAATTCAGAGCAAATATGGGATTGTCATTCCACAATTTTATAAATTTTTTGGATCAATACGGCCACTTTTTTATGCACCTACCAAATAATGAAAATTATTAAAAAAATTACAAATTGCAGGTCTTTGCAGACCAATAGAACAAATTTTACGGAAAATTCCCCGGGGCCATTCCTCGCTTATTGGGGGGGGGGGGGGGGGGGNGGGAATAAAATTGGCACTAATCCATTTTATATCGCCCAACACAATCATATGATTTCCCCAGAGCATTATTGTCACCCTTTTACATCGATAAGATGGGGTCCGTCCGATCTGGCAAGATAGGCAACGCTGGATCGATTCCTTTCTGAATTTTCAATATTTATTTTTTTGCAGTTAATTTTTTTTAATTTTTTATATGCCTTCCAAAAGTGCCTACTCTTCAAAAGTGTCCGAAACACAGGTTAAAATCTCGGACCCATTTTTTTAATTCCCATTGTTTTTCAGGGGTTTCTGATCGTTTTTCTACTTCTGATCAGCATTCTAGATCTAAGCATGACTACAGGTGGTTGATTTTTTATTTTGATAATTTATCAAAAAATTGAAAAGAATTTTTAGTCAGAAAATTGTCCAAAAGTCAGCCATTTTTTTTAAATTTTATTTTTTTATGTATTTTTCTCTGCAAATAACAAGAACATCCATTCAAAGTTTTTCAGGATTTATTCGTTCAGAATAGTCAATAAAAATTAAAATACAAAATTTCTAAAATATAAATTTTTACGAAAATGGCCATTTAGTAAAAAGGCCAAATCCCAACTCCATCCTCCTTCCCTCATTAATCAAATTTTTGAATTTTGGACTAAAATATTTCTTAAAAATAGCATTCTTTCTTGCTAAGATTGCCCTTTTTGCAACAAAATTTTCCGTGAAATTCTTTAATTTTTTAAATGAATTTTAGGCATCGAAACGGCCTCGATGAGTTCGGCATCTGCCGAAGAGTCAGATCATGTCGAGTGGGAGGAGCACCATCAGCACCACCACCCGAACCTGCCCATCAACTCCTCGTACGTCTCCAAGGTTACAAAAATTTTGAATAAAAAATTCAACCTTTTTAATGAAAAACTTTTCCAAAAAAAATTTTTGATTCTCAAAAGGTATAAATTATTATTTAGTGAATAAATTCCATACATTTTATGCAAATTCTGAGCATTCCACAAATTCAAAATTCTCTTGATTTTTCATATATTCGGGAAATTTAATTTTTTTCAGAAAAAAAGAATGATTTTTTCCCATATTTTAGTAACTCTTTTTAGTGAAATTTTTATCAAAATTCCTCATTTACCAAAAAGTATTTTTCTAATTAAAAAAAGAAAAAAATTAGTTAGACTCTGAGTTGGATCTGAGGTCAATCATTGGGTTGCACCCTAAGTCAAATGCCTTTGTCATCATTGTCTAACAAAGAAAAATTAGGAGGGGAATTGAACCGGCAATAACAATCGGCGGAAACAATATGTCACTAACCACTGGGACACGAATGTACGGACGGAATGAGTCAAAAGTAAATTACCAATGGAACAAATAATGTTATTGAAGAATTTTTTCAAAAAAATCGGAAAAAATTTTCCCTTAATAAATTTGCAGCATTAGCTTTATTTTTTTCCCTTAATATGATAAAAATCAATGCAATCAGGAAATTTTTTCTTTTATTCGTTGATGACTCAGAAAATGTGAAAATTAAAGGAAACAAATTTTCATTATCTTCGATTTTCCGTTTTTTTGACACCAAAATTCGATTTTAATTTTTTTGAAGCCTCCAAAGTTTCGTTTTTCCCATCCCATGGAAATTTCCAATTTTATTTTTTTCGGACGCGCCCCCTCCGAAATGTCGATTTTTTCCTTCTTTTTTTTTCGATTTATAGGAATCTCTTAAGGTTCGTTTTCAATCTTCCAGGTATATCCCAATTATATTATATAGCTCGGACCCGGAAGATGAAAAGATAATTTACGCAGATTTTCGAAAAATCCTAAAATTTCCCCTTTAGATTCTGAACAGGCTCACAGACACCAAAAAGTACGACAAACGGCTCAGACCTCTGTATGGCGAAGGAGGTGGAAAATTTTTGAAAAATGAAAATTTTTAACAAATTTTTTAGCTGTCGATGTGGGTATCACTATCCACGTGATCTCGATCAGTGCGGTATCGGAAGTGAACATGGACTTCACCATCGATTTTTACTTGCGGCAGACTTGGTAAAATATCAAATTACGAAAAATTAAGGTTACAAGGAAATTTCGTAATTTTGGTCTAAAGGACCTAAAATTCGAAATTTTAGATCAGTTTGATTCGAACATGCAAAATTTTCGGGCGTGAAGGATTTAAAAATTCGAATTTATGAGTCTGCGAGTCCGAAAAATTCGAAAATTATCTTCTAGCAATATGGAAATATAGATATCCAGACCATAGAGTCTGAAAAAACTCCAGGAACATTTTTTGTAAGAAATTTTAAAATTCAGAAAATTCTCGAAGGGTGAAAATAACATTCGAAATCATCATTTCTTCGAGCAGCCTCCAGGAAAAATTTTAATCGTAAAATTCCAATACAAAAAAATCCAGATTTAAGGTTCTCGAATTTTTTTTAACTGAAATTTCCCAGGTATGACCCCAGGCTAGCCTTCGAGAAGCTTGATCCCAATTTGGCACGGAGGATCAAAAAGTTGTTGGTCGGAATACACTATCTGGACCGCCTCTGGAAGCCGGACACATTTGTAAAATCCAAAAAATTAATATTTTTTCTTATTTTATTTATTTTTAGTTTCCAAATGAGAAGATTGCAAATTTCCACTGGGCCACCACACATAATTCCTTCCTGAGAATTGAGCCTGATGGACGGGTTTGTTTCAAAGAAATTTTCTTCATTGATTCATGCCTAAATTCAAAAATTCGCTTAAAGGCAATAGCCCACCGGAAATTTACCATTTTTATGAGTTTTAGGAAAATCCGAGGCCTTTGAAAATTTTTGAAAATTCTTAAACCTGTGAACTTTGATTTTTAATCCGAGGAGAAGAAGAGTTAAAATTAAAATAGTCTCTCGATAGAAATGGACTTCTATGATCTTTTGAAGCGAATTCCTTCTTGTAAAATAGTACAGAAAAAGTGGATAATTGGAAGGGAAAAGAAACAAACAACAATCAATTTACATGGAATGTTTACGCGTCATAAAATCACAGAGGCGGAAAAAGAATTTCATTTCTATGGATTTTTTACGCTGATTTTAGTTGTCTGACCTCTGATTTTTTGTCAATATTTTACCAAAGCTTTCCATGGAATTTTTTTTGGCATGAAAATTTTCCACCTGTCAAGATTTATAATCTTTTTCTTAATCGATTCAAAAATTTTTTTTCCTAAAATATGATACTAATCTCATACGAAAATAGTGCGACGGCGGACACTCTCGCGAATGGGGGATTGCTGCTGAAGTTGATAATAATTTTCCTTTTTTTAAATTCCAAATTTTTATTGGGCAACACATTTGTCCATAATCAAATAAATATCTGGACATAATCACTGTCGGGGGTGTAACTCAGTGGTAGAGTGCTCGCTTCGCATGCGAGAAGTCCAGGGTTCAACTCCCTGCACCTCCAAATTTTTTGAACTATTTTTGATCAAAAAATTGATTATGATTATGTATTTTTTAAATATTTTCTTAAACGTAAGAAATACATTTCAGACAAGCTCTTATTTTCTCACGGCTTTTAACTTTGTTGATTTTCCGAAAAATTTTTATCCATTTATTTAGATTTCCTCAGCTTATTATGGATTTTTCCCTGATTTTTTTTCAAATTTTGATTTTTCCTCCGATTTATTTATCGATTGATTATCGATTTTCCCCCATTAAGATCTACACCTCCCAGCGGCTGACGGTGAAGGCCATGTGCCAGATGGAGCTGCAACTGTTCCCGATGGATTCGCAGACCTGCAAACTGGGCCTGGAGAGCTACGGATACGATGTGGAGGACATTGGTAAAGATATGGAGAAAATATAGAAAAATCGAAATCGGTATGGAATTGAACTGATGACCCAAAAGAATGAATAAAAACCATTTAACCAGGCAAAAGTGCCATAAATTTTTTAACTTGAGAAAATCGAATCATTGGCCAAATAATGGCCAATCCACTTCAAATGGCCATTGGCACACTTTATCCAACATAAATCCATTTATCAAAAAAATAATAAATTCATCTGGATTAGCCGTTTTTTGATCCATTCGACCAAAAATGACCCGAAAATCCACTTAACCAAGCAGTTTACGTCCATTTTTTTCAGATTATTATTGGGGAGAGCGTCGTTCGGAGGGACGAAGGCCCGAGGACGCGGTGGCATTCGACAAATTTTCACTGCCCCAATTCCGGCGGACCGGATACCGCGTCACCGGAACCCATGTGACCACCTCGTCCGGTACGAAATTATCTTGTCAACATTCAATAGGAATCTTATCAAGATTTTGGTCCATTTCAATTGCGAACTTTGTTTAATTGCCGAGAAATATGGATTAATCTTGTCAGGATTTTGTCTATTTTATCAATAATCCTTGACTTTTTTGCTGTTTTTCTATCAAAATTAATAAATTAATTTTTTGAATATTTGATCTGATCATTAATTTTGTCAAATTGAAGAATTTTTGGTTTTTCTTACTCTCATAAGCATTTTAAAAATTACCATGACCAAAATTCTTGATAAGAATTTTGATTTTATAGTGAACTAAATTTTGATGAACTAACTTATCCGGGGGTGTAACTCAGTGGTAGAGTGCTCGCTTCGCATGCGAGAAGTCCAGGGTTCAACTCCCTGCACCTCCAATTTTTTTTTAATTTTTCATTTTTTCAGGCACCTATGCCCGCCTCTACTTTGAAGTGATCCTCTCCCGAAACCTGGGCTTCTACCTCATGAACATCATCATACCGGCAAGTTCTACTGCATTTTCATTTTTTCCAAACCGTTGAACTTTATGGAAAAATTTCAGATTTTTTTATCTTTTAAAATGCATATTTTAAATGTTTGGATCAGTATTGACTCTATTTACAAATTTCTATTTAGCGAACATTATTCTTGACATGCACTAACCGCCTATAGTTCAGAATTTCAGATGCTCTTATGATAAACAGGATTTATCCGGATTTTCGAACTCTTAATTTTTCATTGCCTCCAGTGAACCCTCATCCTGTAATTTTCGATTTTTTAATGAACTCTTATTTTCTGCATCATCTAATCTGGGTATTAGAATTTGGACCATTGGGATCTTTAGGCTCTAACCCATGTTTTTCAGACCCTGATTTTTAGTTTTCAAAGCCCATTTTCAGTTAATAATCACAATTTATTCAGCTCTAACCGCTTATTGAATTTCAGGCCATGCTAATTGTGGCCATGTCCTGGGTGTCATTTTGGCTGAGTAGGGAAGCATCGCCGGCCCGGGTCGGCATGGGCGTCATTACGGTGAAAATTTGGGACAATTTTCAAAAAGTCACTTAATTTTCTAATAAAATTATGGTCGATTTTTGGAATTTTTTAGATTTTCGATTTCAAAAATTTTTGAAGCTATATTATAGTCTGAATTTTTCTATAGTTGTTGACCATGACCACAATGATCACCACAACGAACAACACGATGCCCAAGGTCAGCTACATCAAAGGTCTGGACGTGTTCCTCAACTTCTGCTTCATCATGGTCTTTGTGAGTTTTTTTCAGAAAAATTAATATTAAAATTTTTTGGGCTCCCCCCTAAAAATTTATATTGATGCTTTGAATCTGAAAAAGAATTCAAAATTTTTTAAAATCCTTTTCAGGCCTCTCTCGTGGAATACGCGGTGGTCAGCTACTGGAGCAAACGGCAGTACAGGCTCAGGCAAATTTTCAAAAAAATTTTTTTTTTCAAAGCTAAATTTTCTTAGAGAACGCCCGAGGCCCCCTCCCGTACCGTACAGCGACAGTAGCACCCTTTTGAGTGCCAATGAGTTTCCAATGTTCATGGTACGGTAATTTCTTAGATCTAGCACCTTTACAATGTAACAGGATATTAAAGTCCCATTTCAATAAACTCGGATTAGACAAAGTATAATTATTTGGGCTAAAAAATAGCGAAACAATTTGCTACAAAATGAGCCCAAATCCACAAGTTATGGCCAAAATAAAGACATATTCGAAAATTGGCCAACAAGCCTTGGCCACATGTGATTGATTATCTTGGCATATTTTTTTATTATTATCACGTTATTATTATCATATTTTTTCTCTTATTTGGACATCAAGACCATTTTTCTACATATATCTGAGCCAAGTTGCCACGATTGGACTCAGGTGTCTAGGAACTCTATTGTCTTCATTTATCATAAAAGTTTTATTAAAGGCAAGTGTAAGGGCTACTGTAGGAATTGGGGCTTTGTTGGAAAAATTCAAAATTTTCTAAATATTTCTTAATTCCATTCTCTATTTTTTGTCCTAATTTCCTTACTTTTTACCCTAAAACCTATTTTTACAGTCAGTGCCTACAACCCCTGCAGGGGGCCTGGCGGTTGCCCCTCCGAACACCCAATCCTACAGAGCCTCCGCTTTGCTTGTGCCTCCCTTGGCAATGAGTAAATTTTTAAAAAATCCAAAAAAAATATTTCCTGATTTTTCAGGCACTTCGACCACAAGCCTACAACCCTCGGGTACCACCACCACGGTGCCCATGCTGAGCCCCGAGTGCGACTGCAGATTGGGGTTCGGGGAAGAAATTTATTTTATTTTTTAAAGCCTAAATTTACTTTTTAGAAAATACAATTTTGAGGCTAAAAATGAGATTTTTCAATTTCACCCGCGAATTTCTTGGATTTTTGGGGAATGCATTTTTTCCGAAGCCAAGGATTTTTAAAAATTAAAATTTGATAATCACACGTGCTCCAGGAACCTTCCACTGATGCAGCAATACGGTGCGCCTGATCCCCGTCATTTGAGCATGGCCGCCTCAATTCCTTACATGATGCCTCCATTGAGCCGGTAAAAAATTATAAAAATTCCGAATTTTCTTTTTATTAATTTTTTTTTCAATATTAATTTGATCAAATTTTTTTTTAGAACAGAAAAAAATTTTTTCGATCAAAGTTTTTTAAATGATTTTAATTTATTTTATTCATTCTTCAACAAATTATAATTTTTATTTACCAAATTGGTCCATTTTATCTGAAAATTTCAAAAAATTGATTTTTTAATTTTCCAATTTTCAGCCGTCAGAGACGACGTCTCTATTCCAAGTATTATCGGGGTATGCCCGGCCGAGGCTGGTGCTGGTGGTTGTGCCGGCTATTCCAATGTCGAAGGTGGAAAACATTCGTTTCAATAAATTATTTTTAAACTTCGTATATTAAAAATCTTTCTTTATAATAAAATTTAATAAATTTTTACATATTAAAATCGAAATTTGGTCCCAAAAAATTAGATTTTCATCATCTACCCTTCCTCCCCTTACAGCCCATCCAAAGTGGATCGCCTCTCTCGTTTCTGTTTTCCCTGCATCTTCATAATTTTCAACATAATATATTGGTAAATATTTAATAATAAAACTTTTATAAAACAATTTTAAAATTTTTTATCTGGGGTTTTCTACACGAAACTTCATTATTGTTTAGTAGAATGATAAATTGATAAATTTATTTTAAATTTTTTTAAAATTTTTTAAGGGAACTTTTATTTCAAGTTTAATCGTTTTTATGGATATTAGAAATATTTTAAAATTTTTTCTTTAAATGATAATTGATTGTATTATAATTTTTCCAGGTCTACTTTGAAAATTCTTAGCCGTCAGGAGCTGGAGAGGGCATTTTTCGTGCCCTTTGACAGCTGACCAAAGTGATCCATTGATCAATTGATCAGTTTTTTTGCTCAATTTCATATGAACAAATCCATTCATTAAAAAGATATAAAAATATTTTACAAAAATTAAAAAAAAACATTTTCTTATACGTGATTAGATGATTGATAAATTTGGTGTAATATAAATAAACCCAATGATGAATAAAATAAACTACTACAAAAATTGGATTTTATTTTTATCGTGCTCATTATATTTCTAATCTTTCGGTTGATCGAAAAAAGAAATTCTCAATAAATGATATATATTACTACCAAAAAATAAATAAATTACTACCAAAAAATGGGTTAATTTTTTATCCTGCTCATTATATAACTAAACCGAAAAAATCAAATCGTTAATCGAAAAATAATTCCTAATATGTAATAATTAAAGTAAAATCATGGTGATATATAATCATAAATGATAGGCAAAAATTTTACACAGGGTTAATTTCTTCATAAAACGCGAAATTTGCCAGTTTCTTAAAAAAGGTTCAAAAAAATGAAATTTTCATCTCTAAATTCTTTTTTCATATTCTACATTTAGGATAAACAAAAATCTCACATGTCAGATGAATCTTTTGGATTATAATTTTTCCAAAATTTTGAAGCAGTTTTTGCAGGATTTAATTAAAATAAAAATAAAATTCTTCTCATTTATTGATAAATTGGTGAATCAGCAGATCCATCGACTCTTGGTCGAATGATTTTTTTCCCTAAATATTGACATTCTTCTCAATATTCTTCTTTTCACCATTATTTTCTGCTATATTCGGTCCCCATGCTTACGGTATCGTTGCTCTTGCTGTTGGGGAGCATTTTCATGTATGATTATTTTTATTGTTTTTCATGCCAATCCATCCAATTTTTTGCCAAGATGGGTCATAGGTCCAGAGGACAACATACATCAGACTCATTTCTCTATAAGTTACATTTGAGTTGATGAGTTATAGCGATTTTTCTAGCTTCCACACACAAACGGCCACACTCCTGTCGGATGTCCCCTACCTTTTCCGCGTGCTATTTAGTCTATGCGGCCTACCGACTTTTGCAGACCCGACTTTTGCAGATAATTCGCCATTTGCCGTTTAAAACTAAACCTACAGAAATGAATTTGATGTCAAAAAATAGAGCAAAAATTAGCTGCAAAATGAGCCTAAGCTCATTCGAATTGGTCCAATATGAAAAAAGTTATGGCCCAAATACTAAGGATTTGGGCAAATATATTATTTTGGCCATAACTTTTTTCGCAAAGGATGAATTTGAATGGGCATAGGCTCATATTTTAGTTAATTTTTCACTCTATTTTTTGGTATAAAACAAAATTCTTTAGGTTTCGTTTAAACCAAGTTATAATGTGATCTGCAAAAGTCGGGTCTGCAAAAGTCGTACCACGGTCTATGCTCTCTTTTCTTTGTCCCTTCCCATTCTCTTTGCCCTTATCAAGGTATGTATTTTATCCGTGCTAAATCGTTTGTTTTCGTTTTGGTTCAAAAGGGAAAATGGAGCATTATAATTAAAGCCTCAATGACGAAACGACTAAAAACACAATTTTCTTATTTTTATTAAATTATCGATCTGTTTACAGACCATTTCTATCGTGTATTTTTGAAAAGTTCAAGCATGAAAATTTAAAAAAATCATTTTAAAAATCAGAGAGGTCAAGCTTTCAATTGACACCATTTTTTTTACTCCTAACTCATCAAATTGCTAAAATGGTGCAACATTGCTTCATGTTTCTGTTGGCGCTGAATGCTATTTTGATGGATCTGACAAATGGTGATAAAGGTGAATTGGGATAGGTGCTAGATCATTTCTTCTAAGTGAGTGTCGAATATTTTAATCAAAACTAAACTTTTTTGATGCTAGTTAGAGCAAACTATAAAAAATTAAACAGATTTACAGAATTTTGTGCTCTACGTTTTGGCCTTTCAGACTAAAGGAATTCGAATATTTTCCCAGAACATCTTAGAATTTCTTTAGAAATCTTAGTTGTCGAAAATTTCAAAAAAAAAATTCATAAATTTTCAAGGCATTTCGAAAACTTTAAAAGCTAAAAGTAGAGCATAAAATTCTGCATTTTTTGCTTTTTGTAATTTTGACCTAGCGGTCGGTTTTTGTGTGTGGTTTGATTATACGATACTTGCGGCCCTTTTTAACTGGGTTCAACTAAAGGCTAAAAAATGAATATACAGGTCCATTTTTTCTAACTGTAAAGTTTTGAAGGCAAGCCCATGTTAATTATTCATAAAAAATTGGAATCGCTCAGCTTGCGATTTCCAGAGAAACGGCTAAAAATCCTGAAAAAAAGCTGCGGCGTAGCGCCGAAATTTTTTCCAAACAATTTCATCTTGATTTTTATTACAATGAATAGACACTTTTGTACCTAATGATAATTTTTGTACACAATTTTGTTTTATCTTTTAATAGTTTATGAATCTTATTTTAATTATCTTTTAAAAAGTTATCCACTTTTTAGTGTGGGACAGGACTTTCTTGTCATCCTGTAGTATCAAAAATTAGCTATAAAATATGCCTAATAAGCCTGCTCGAATTGGATCACTATGAAAAAAGTTATGTTTGAAATAATAATTTTGGCCAAATTCACAGTATTTTGGCCATAACTTTTTTTTACAGTGGAGCAATTTCGGTGTACTTTGGCTCACTTTATTACTAATTTTTTGCTCTATTTTTTGACACTATACTCATCTTTCTAGCCTTCAGCAGTTGAACCCAGTTATAGGGAATGGGCCACAAAGTGTCGGGCCACACCTGTGGTTTGGCCTAATTCATAAAATCGTTTTCCCTTTTCAGTTCGCTGTTTGAATGGAAGCGAAACATTTAGCGATTGTATCGAAGGAGTGTCATCATCAGAACAGCAACGGGAATGCATGGAGGGGGTCAAGCGGAAAGAGGAGAAAGCATTTGTCGAGATTGAGTGTGGACCGGGACACACACGATGCTTAAGTGTTCGTACCCTCTGCACCGATGGCGGGATCATTGGTAAAAGATCTGATCAGAAAATCTGGAATACTGTAGAAAAAAAATCTGATCAGCAATTCATGGCCAGGAAATTTTTGAATTTTGCCGATATTTGCGGCCCATTGGTTGGAAATGAAATTTTATGTAAAAAATTTAACAAAGAACTAATAAGCCCATCCAAATTGGTCCATTGTGAAAAAAAGTTATGGCTAAAATACAGTGGAATAAATTATTATTAACTAAGGTGCTGGCTGGGTCATTTCCTCTAAAAGCTAAAATGTTAAAAGCCAAATTAATATTTTTTTTGTATCTTGTAGCACAACTAAAAGTAAAAAATATATGCAAAATTTTTTCTCTGCCATTTGGATTTTCTCTGCAATATTGGGTCTTCTAAAGGGGACTTTTTGAAGTTATGGCATAGGATGGTTCAAAAAATTCAACCAGACGATAGTTTTGTGGGAACCAATCTGTTTTGTTCTGATAGGTGAAATCTGTGTTCTGACATTTTTGTTCTGACAAATTCGGATTCGACTTTTTCCGTTTCCGATCAGTGATTTTCTGGTTTTTTCAGCTGACGCCCACAATCTGATCAAGGGATGCGCGTTGCCGGGCAACGCAACTTGTGAGCAAATTAAGCGCAAGGAATGCCCTCAATATAAATGGGATGCTCATTTCAACTGCAAATATTCGAATTCGAGTTTGATACCCATGCAAGTTTTTTTGTTGAAATGGGAAAAACCTAAGGGTTTTCTAAATTCGGCGCCAATGGAATTTTCTGAATTTTCAGAAAAAAAGAACTTTGCAAAATTGCCTTTGCACAGGGCTTATAAAGAGAAAAAAATTAGGAGGGGTCTTATAGAGGATCACACGTAACAAAAAAACATCGGCTCAACAGAATCGCTGGAGAAAATTTTGTGAATTGTATTCTTAAAAAAATTGGTTCATTTTTTTGCTTGCAGGAAATTTCACTATTTAGGGGGTTGCTCCTTATTCGCTGAAGAAATTTTTGGAAATTTAGAGTTTCGTTCCTTAAGAAATTTTTTCAAAATAATAAAAATCTCAGGAATAAGAAGTATATTTCATTTTTCTAAGATCAAAAAGTACAAATCATAGAAATATTTACATTTAGGAGCACTGTATTAGCTGAAACGCCTTTACCCACTTACAGTCCATCAAAAGTGGATCGTCTCCCACGCTTCAGTTTTCCGTGCGTTTTCATCATCCTCAACCTAATTTATTGGTAAGCTAAATTTTTAAAATTAATCTTTTTATAATTTTTATAACTTTTTAATTTTTTCCCCACATTTTTCAGGAATTGTTAATACCTATGTTATTTATGGATTATTAGTTATTTTTTACACTTTCTTGTGTAGAATTATTTAAAAATTATTTTATTTATTTCTATCATTTTTTGGTAATTATATATTTTTTATTCTTATTAGCGCGATAAATAAACAAATAATTTTTTAAAAATTAATTTTGAGAATTTTCAAGGTGGTTTTATGAATTTTCCAGGTCCATTCTGAAGATTCTGATGTACTAAGCAGTCAACAGAGCATGTGATCAATGATCAAAATGTTCGATCAATTTCCTTTCAAAATATGCAAATATAAAAATAAAATAAATTATACATCGCCAACAAAAAAAAGATTCACTAAAATTATGGCCAAACCAAAAGAAAATTGAAAATAAAATCTGTTTCGCATCGATAGTACAACTGATAAATTATGATACTAAGTAAATCACCAAAATACCATCAATAAAAATTATATGAAAATTATATTGGAATATCTAAAAATTCTTCGATCTGTTATAAATTTTTAACAATTTATGGCTTATTCGACTGCCATGTCTTCTTATCCATGTTATTCGCCGCTCTACGATTCGTCCAACCTACGATTCGTCCCTCCAGCCAAAAACCTACGATTCGTCCAAACCAAATTAAATATCAGTAAATGAGATGTTTAGGCATTTAAAAATTTTTGCGGCATCCCGGCTATGCATATGATGGTTTGGTTCTTTGGCTGGTGGGACGAATCGTAGGTTTTTAGCTGGAGGGACGAATCGTGCGAGGACGAATCGTAGGTTGGACGAATCGTGGGTTTTTGGCTGGTGGGACGAATCGTAGGTAGGACGAATCGACAGGGTGTTATTCTTGCTATTGGAAATTATTTTCACGTATGTTTATTTTTCTTGTATTTTTCTTGCCAAATCATCCATTTTCTTGCCAAGATCGGTCCTCGGCCCAAAGGTCGAGATCAATTTGTCTTGGGTGAAGGAATGTGCTGATCTGAAAAACTTGGAGTGGCTCAATGAAAAGATCAGCAGTAGCGAGTGCAAAGGACGGTGAGTGCTGGGTACTTGTGGAGTTTGGGTACTGTTTTTGACCCCCAAAAATTTAAAAAATTGTTTCACTTTTTATGCAATATTAATGTTAAAAAATGCCTTTTTGATTATTATTTTAGCATAAAATTAATAATGGATTGCTTTCCCACATTCACAGATTCTTTGCCTTTGGATAAGTCCTATTTCTTTGAACCATTCTTCAAATTGTTCGTCGGTTAGGCGCAATTTGTCAAATAAATCATGAAGAGTAAAATGTTTAAGCTCATCCATTATTAATTTATGCCAAAAAAAAACAAAAAGGCATTTTTAACATTAATATTGCATAAAAATGAAATTTTTTTAAATTGTTGGGGGTCAAAAACAGTACCCAAACTCCACAAGTACCGTACTGTAACAGGGGTACAGTATGCACATCTCTGGGAAAAATACGATGTGCATCAAAAAATGGCATAGAATACGTTATCGATTGATTGGGAAGGGTACTGTAACAAACAAGCGTTTAATCGCACGGAAAGTCAGGAACCATCGTCAGCAGGTGACGAGATTCATTAGTGACGATTATGTTAATTGGAATTTATTCTACTAATATTGTAGACGATAAATAATAATACTGGTTACGGTAACAATAATGCATTATTGCAATTGTATTGTGCCAAAATAAACTTTCGAATTTCTAATAAATGGACCAAAATATACCTAAGTTTCATACAGTCCTATGAAAAATTGTACAAACTAAGATGCAGAATCCTATAATACTGTAGCCAGGTGTTGTTATGCTACCCTAGCGGATTGGACCCTCAGATCGACGGTCGAGACTACAACTACAAGCCATCCAGACGCCTTCAGTTTGCGCGCAAACGAACAAAGCTGACGCAGTGTTGCGAATGCATGCAGTCGCAGGCGTACCTGCAGGGCTCATGCACGCGCGCCAGCAATGTATCGTATCAAGTGGGTTTAAGTTTGAAAATTAAATATTTCGAAACCCATAAATTTTTTTTTGTTGAAAATTTCTCTCCTTTTAAACATTGCTTAGATGCACATTGGCATACGCTGAAGATGGATCAGGAGATGAACCAAAAACAAAAACACAAGTTCAAGGAGTACGATGACAGCATCACCACTGGCGCATTTTTGGATGATTATTTTGGCCTTTGGGCATTGAAAATGGACGTTTTGGAAGAAGAAAATGGAAGCCGAGTTTGGGCCAAATATGGCAATGGAACAAGCAAAGTGGACCTCCACAAATATTACAACCAAAACATCGGCTGATACCAACAAGGTCGCCAAAATGGTGAGCCCATACATGATATTTGCAAAAACACATAAATGATTCGAAATTATTTGGAAAATAATCACCAAAATATTTACATGTTGGTTCCCATATGAATTTGTGGCAAAGATTTCTGACAGAAAATAGGAAAATTTGGGTCTTTATAAAAAGATGAAAATAACATCTTTGGCAATTAATAATTTTGTGACCTTGACAATAGTCCTCCGATGTTTGAATGGAAGCGCAACATTTGGCGGTTGCATTTTTGCAAGAACCGAACAAGCACTACGGGAATGCCGGGAAAGGCAGAAACAGCGCGAGAAGGAGGCATTTGTCGAGATCGAGTGTGGACGGTGTTTCGACCTTAGTACCAGCTGCAAGCGTGGCGGAAACATTAGTAAGTGATTCTGATCAGAAAATTAATTCTGATCAAGAACAAAGGCATCAGAATTCTGAAGACGACGATTCCGTTATACAGATCCCACACGAATTTGAAAGAGGTTCTTAAATGAAGGAAGTTCTAATTTTGATAGGCTCAGTGATTCTAACAGAGCTCGTAAAACCAGGTTTTGTTCATAATTTGAAATTGTAAGTCGTATTTTTGGTACTTTCTTTTATTCTCCATTTTTTAGTAAATTTTTTTGAAAATATCTTTTCAGACGTCATTTGATTGGGAAAAAATGATAGGAATTTTTAAAAATTTTATAATTAGGATTGTGGATCTAAAATGCATAATTATACCTTTGGGCCATATATTTGGCCAATTATTTTGACTCTAAAAGTTATTGGTTTGAGGTGCTAAGGCCAATCAAAAATTAACAACAAAATAACGATTATGAAAATGACTACTTATTAGTAGGGCTGTTGAAAATTAATTAAAAAACGATAGACGGTAAAGCGGTAAAATCAAAATGATAAATGAAAATGGTAAAAGTAATAGCAAAAAAAGGTATTTGGCGATAAAAGGTAGACCATAGGCGGTATTTTTAAAGTTTAGAAAATTTTTATCCAAAATCAAAATTGTAAGTTCATTCAAACAGATCAAGGGATGCGCGTTGCCGGACAACTCAACTTGTCAACAAGTCCAGCAAAAGGAATGCAGTGTAAGAAACTGGAGGGGTTGCGGATATTGCAAGGACAATTTGTGCAACGAGTCTTGATTTTTTGACAAGCTATTTCGTATGACAAGATTCTTACCAAGAATTTTGCTATTTTTTACTGAGATAAAGAAGATTTGTGCCTCAGAGATTCTGATTTTTGCTATTTCTAGTATAAAAATTTGATTTATTTAAGGCATGAATTGTTTAACACCTTTATTTTTTAAGAATAATATTCGATCCAAAAAAACAAATTTCCAAAGGACTTTCGATAAATCATCTTGGAAAAACGAAAAATTCCAAAGTTCGTAAATTGTACCATGAAAAATAATTATTAAAATCTAAATTGCCAAAAATTCTTTTTTTCTATTGAGTTGGAACAAATCGATTTATTTTGGATGAATCAGCCAAAAAACCAAACAGATGGGTGTATTTATGGTTTTCTAAGTATTATTATTTTTTTAATTTTATAAACCATTATTCATTGTGACTTTCCATACATCATGATCTTCTTATCCTTGTACTTAGTATTGGGAATCATCTTCATGTATGTTTTTGTTGTACTTTTTACATTCCAACCACGTATTTTCATACCAAGATCGGTCCTTGATACACGATCAAAGAATAATAATATATTGTCCATGATGAAGGGATGTGCTCAAAAGAATCTGGACTGGATCAATGATCAAACGAACGGTATCGAGTGCAAAGAACGGTGAGTACTGTATACATATATGTAATGGGTAAGTACGGTAGCGGACATAACAAAATTAAAATCGGCCTAAAAAACCCATAGAAATGAAATGACGCGTACATTCCATGTTAAATTTTTGTAGTATATTTTTTTCCACTATTTATTCATTTTTTGTGCTATTTTGCAAGTAGAATTCGCTTCAAAAGATCATAGAAAAGTCCATTTCTATCGGGAGACTATTTTAATTTTACAGTTTTTTACTTCTCTGTTTTAACGAAGTAAGATGATAATCCTGCTTATTGTTAGCATACTGTATCGAAGCTGCCTTTTTCATTAGGCTGCGAGGATTTCAACAATATTGGAGTTCTAAGGTTTGCATCAACATCGATTAAGATAACTCTACGCTATCAAGATACCGAATTACAATAGTCTCTAGGATGTAAAGGTTATCATTATTAATGGAATTGGGCGATCGAATCCAAATTTTTCATAATTTTGAGTCAACGGAATTAAAATTATCATACTCTGAGTGTATTGTTTAAGAAAATTCCACAAAAGTTATGGAGTATACGGTACCAAAAGGATCATTTTCATTATGTAGTCCGGTGATGCTATGCTATCAGAGCGGGTTGAACTCTCAGACCGATGGCCGCGACTTCAAGCCGTCCAGACGCTTTCAACACACGCTCAAACGCACAAACCTGACGCGATGCTGCGAATGCTTGCAGTTGCGCGCGCAAAGCCCAAACCCATGCGGTCGCGTCTGCGAGGTATCAGGTGGGGTTTGTTTATTTCAATTTTAACAATTAATTATGAAAAAGGAGAATTTTAATTATGGAAATCGGAATTTGGCAATGGATTAAAAGAAACAAACTTCAAAGCAATTAGACGAATTGAAAAATTTTCTTTTCCTACTATCATATCTTACGTATCGGACACAAAAATTTAATGATGAATTATGGTGGAAACAAAGTATGGTGGAAACAGAATTTTTTAGGGAATAATTGGACTATACACATATTTAGGTATTTTTTAATTTTTAAGCAGCGCAAAAAATCAAAATCATCTGATAAGAGCTGGAGAACCTTGATCCGGACATAATCTAAATAAATTAAAAATCCAAGTCTATGAACCTTTTCTATTTCCATAATTTCGCTCCCTGAGTGCAAAAATAAATACGGTAATTAACAATTTAAAAATTCCTGATTTTTATTGTCAGATGGATATTGGCATGCATTGAAGTTGGATGGTCAGGAGATGAACCAAACAGACGACAAGTTCAAGGAGTACAACACCGCCAGCGGCGCATTTTTAGACGATTATATTGGACAATGGAGCTTGAAGATGGACATTTTGGCACAAGATGACCATCTCCAAATTTGGGCCAAATGTCCCATTAAAAGAGGTCAAATGTGGATCTTAAATTGTTCAAAAAAATCAAAAATTTTTGACTTTATTAGCTAGGGCGAACGGATAGTTGTGTAGAATGAAAATTGGGCGCCGATGGATTGCTTTGAACCTAGTATTTTTGAAGCGAATCTTTCTTTCACTGAAGTGACAGAGAAATATAACGGCAAGAGGGTCACAGAGAAAACGGTGCAGAGAGAAAGTTCAGGAAAAGTTTCTCGTCATAAAATCCTAGAGCCAAAAAAATTTCCAAAAAATTTCACCTATCTTGGGTTAAGACGTTAAAAAGGCCACTTTGGCCAATCAAAAAAAACTTATTTTGAAGCTTGCTAGGCCAGATATAGGTATACTAGTAAAAGGCAAAATTATGCAGAGTTTTAAGCCTAATCATTTAATCTTTTAAGTTGTTCGAATTTCCGACCAAAAATTCGAAATTTTTTGAAAGCATCGAAAATAGGTTTTCACGTAAATTGCAAAACTTTTTATTCGAACTTACTAGAAATACCAGAAGATAGGGCATAAAATTCTGCATAATTTGCTTTACACTTTTGGCTTAGCAGCTTCAAAAAAGCTTTTTGAATGGACAAAAAGTTACGGTTTTTTAAAGCGTAGCATCGAGTATTATATTCGGATGATTTTTTCACAATTTTTCTACCCAGACAATGTCTATGAAAAAATTATTTTACAACAGTGTGGACAAGAAAATCAGTCCATTTAGTCCGCTGTTTGTATGGAAGCGAAACATTTGGCGATTGTAGCGAAGGACCGGAGACAGAATAAGAACAACGCGAATGTTTGGAAGCTGTAGAACATGAAGAGAAGAAAGCATTTGCCGAGATCCAGTGTGGACCCGAACACACCCAATGCTTCAATGTTCATACCGTCTGCCATGAAGGCGGAGAAATGGGTAAGGGAAGCAGATCAGAACAAAATACTGATCAACAGCTCTGATCAGAGAACGCACTCATCTGCTGATTGTTTGACATTTTCGGTTCTAATCTGATAAGGAAAATTCTGATTATTGTATTCTGAGAAGCTTTTTTGATGATTCATCTTTTGGAAAAAGGTCTAATCCAAATTTCGCAGCACCAAAATGAGCAGATTCATAATTGGGACAGTGAAATTTCGTGAAAAACTTTTATTTATTAAAATATATTTTTTTGACGATTTTCCGGCGGCCCCTAGGGGCCATCGGGACGAAAATAAAGTATAATTTTTCAAAAATCTTTCCGGCGGCTCCCATGTAGTCGTCCATTCATTCGAAAACTGGTGGGATTGATTTGTTTAAAAAAAAATTCAATTTTTATTTGTTGTTGGGTGAAAAATTCCATTTTTACAAGGTATCCTTATTTTTGACCCTAAAATTGTTTTTTCCCTGTTGTCCTTATTTCGGATGCTTGAGATCTCTGCTGGGAGCCCTATTTTTTATGTTTCTTTCTGGGGCCTTATTATCATCGCCGGGTTAGGCTGATCCGGATTAACTCGCCTAACCCGGATCAGCGTAATCCGGATTAGGCAGTTCCCTTAATCCTTATTATCATCTCTAATCCGGATCAAGCTGATCCGGGTTACGCTGATCCGGATTAGAAGAGAAGGAGAAATAAAAGAAACAAATGCGAATAGAATAAATATAAAAGAAATAATTAAAAATAATTAAAATAAATTCAATACGCAAATAAAAGTGGAATTTAAAAAACGAAATAATTTAAAATAATTATTATAAAATCTGTCAAATATTATTTTAGGGGGATTCAGCTTATCCGGTCAAAATGACATTTTACGCCTCTAACTCCAAGTTTCTTTATTATTTTTTTAAAATTAATTCTAAAAAACTAAAGGAAAAAAAAATAGAGAAGAAAAATGTATTAGTAAAATATAAGCTTTTTCCTCAAATATTTTTTAAATAAATTAAACAAAAATATATTCAATTTTCTTTTTTTCGAAAAAAACAAATTTAGATCTTTGTTACATTTTTAATTGATAATTTTGAAATTTTACAATATAAACTATGAAATATGTACTTTTTATTTAATTTTCCCCTAAATTATTCACAATATTAACACTTAATCCTACTATGACTTCGGGTTAGCCTAACCCGAATCAGCGGACTAATCCGGATCAAGACAAAAAGATGATAATAGAGATTAGTTCTTAACCCGGGTTAAGGGCCCGCCTAATCCGGATTACGCTGATCCGGATCAAGGAGTTAATCCGGATTAGGAGAGGGAGATGATAATACGGATCAAGGGTCCTCTAATCCGGATTAGGCGAGTTAACCCGGATCAGTGATTTAACCCGGAGATGATAATAAGGCCCCTGGTTAATCTGATCTTTCCAGCTGACGCTTACGCGCTGATCAAAGGATGCGCGTTGCCGGGCAATATAACTTGTCCGCAAGTTTATCAGGAGGAATGTTTTAAGCATGAGAGGGATGGCAATTTCAGCTGTGAATATTCGAGATCTGTAAAAGTTGTTGAAAAATTCAATAAAACTCAAGGTCTGTGAAGATTAAAAACCCATTTCCAATTTAAAACCCATTTTCCTGTAAAAATTTAAAAATGCTTGTCCTATGAAAATCTAAAACAATATCCTGTGAAAATTTAAAAACCCGTGTCCTTTGAAAATTTTCTAAATGCTATCAGAGCCTAAATTTGTTGGAAGTTTGGAATAAACATTTGGGTACTATGTATTATCTGGGGGTTGTTGATCTGTTGATAAGATGCTAGCCAAATGATCAAAGCCGTTTTGCTTGTCACAAAAAATCAAATTTTCTTCCTTTTTAGTCATCCGCTGTTTGGATGGTAGCGGTGAATTTCGCACTTGTCTCCAGTCAGACGAAAGAGCGCGATCAGAATGTGAGAAATGGCGGAAGGAGCGCGAGGAGGAAACATTTACAGAGGTCGAATGCGGCCCAGAACACACACAATGCTTTGATGTTCGAACTGAATGCAGCGGCTTCGGCCCGACACTTTGTGAGGAGATTCTGATCCATAGAAAAGTATTTTGCTTACAAGAAATTTATAAATTTGATTGTGTTTAAATCTGCAAAATGGCTATGTATATCATCCACTTTCAAAAGGGATCCAGGAATTCAAAACTTCACAAGCGACTTGCCTTATTTATGTAAAAAATGCCTAGACGATTTTAATACCACCAATTTTATCAACTTGCATGCCCTATAGCAGAAACTTTTTTGAAAATTTTTATACCAAACAAAATTTACAATAGCCTAGCTTACAAAGAACACTTACCTCGCTTGTTAGGAGATTGAAAAATAGAGCATGGCGAATTATACCAAGAGCCAAAATAATGGAGGCTGATATTTAGATCGAAAAAAATTTATTTAAAATAATTTTTTCCACGCGTTTCAAGCACGGGTCATCGGTGGGTCAATTTCTTTTATATTTATTCTGATAAGTGGCCTTCATTATTTTTTCGATATAGTAAAGCAATTCTGGTTCTGACAGTTCTGATCAGTATAATGTAATTGCTTGACCAATCTGATTGATTTTCTGTTTTCTAAATAATCGTTATTCTGTTTTTTTCCAGATGACACTTTCCTTTGGATCAAGGGTTGCGCGTTGCCGGGCAACACAACCTGTCCACAAATTCGACGCAACAAATGCTTTAGGAGGAACTACCATTTCGTGTGCAAACATTGCGAAGATAACAAGGATAATTTGTGCAAACTTTTTCCAGATGATTAGCATCACAAGATTCTTGCTGAGATTTATTTTTCTTAACTACCTATTTGCCAATTATTTGAAATTATTTTTACCAAAGATGGTTGCCACCTTTCGTTCCAATTCTTTTTAACAAGATTTACATTGTTATCCTTAAAGGATTTTTTTTTTGTTAAGATTCAAATCTGAGATCTTGATAAAAAACAGATCAATAATACCATAGGTTAAAAGTAAAGTTCGAGATTTTTGAAAAACCCGGACCCTGGACTCGGATTTTGTAAGCATCCCCGAACCGGATCCGGAACCCGGAGTCCGGGAAAAGTCCGAGTCCGGGAAAGTCCGGGTCTTCTGTTCGGGTGGGACCCGATCCGATGATCATACGTATTGACCCATCCAATATCGATTTCCTACTGTAGACCCTTCCCCTCCTTTGTCCATTCCATTCCCCAGTCATTCCCCATAATCATTTTCCAAACTTCCATATTCGCTCCCACCTTTCGCTCCCCGAACTCACATATATTTTTACGCCCAATATTATTCCCCATTTTGACCAAATAAAAATATTCTTTATTTGCTTCACTGTCAAAGGGTCAAGGCGTAACAATTGGCGACGCCTAAGCAGATTTGGACATTTTCGTCGACTCTAAAAAGTGGGTTTGAGTAAAATTTTGGGTTTTCTTGGTTTGCAGTTGGAAAAACTCCGCTGCATTTCACCACTACTTCACACTCATCGCGGCTCCTACATTTTCTTCGGATTTCGCCACAACTTCAACCGGATTTTGTGCCCCTGTTAAAGTGTTTTGGCAACACTTTCTCAGGTCAACCATGCACAAAACTCTAGCCCCTGTCTTGTAGGCAGTGATAGACTTTGCTTGTAGCAAAGCAGGCATTAGAGTGAAGATCCTCTACTTCTCTGCTACATTTCGGCAATCCGATCGATTTTCTGCGAAGCCAGCAAGCGATGACAGATCAGTAAACCATCCAGCAATTGACAAGGCTGCTGTCCGAGCAGCAGACGCTAGCCAGAGAGCAGCAAGCGCTCGTCACCCAGCTCATGCAGCAGCAAAACCGCCAGCCAGCACAGACACTCCCGACTCTCCCAGATGTCGAATGCTTCGACCAAGATGGTGCCCATGCCAGAAGCATTGCGGACTGGCTCGAGCGATTCCAGTTCGCCGTCGACTGTGCTGCGCCGGGGTTGCTGCCTGAAAGCAAACTGAAGCTGCTGATGACAAAGCTGAGTGAGCCGACCTTCAGCGAGTACTCCAAGTCGTGCCTGCCAAAGAAGGTAACCGATTTCACCTTCTACGAGACCTTGGCACAACTGAAGGCCCTGTTCGCCAAGCCGCAATCGATATGTATCGATCGATACGAGTGTCTGCGTGCCTCAAAGGATGCGTTCGAGGATCTTCGATCCTTCATCAACCGGCACAAAAAACTGCTGCGAGATTTCGAGTTCAAAAAACTCAAAGAAGAGCAGTTCAACTGCCTGATGCTGCTCACCGCGCTGAAGAGTGCCGGTGATTCCAACATCCGCAAGCGTATTTTGGCCAAGCTCGCAGCTGA
>LDKF01000902.1:26132-52625 GCA_001026735.1 Rotylenchulus reniformis
AAACCGGACCAAGGCCTTGGTTTTTTTGGTCCGGGCCGGGTCTTGGTCGGAGGTCTAATAGGATGGAAGGGAAAAGGGGCAAACAAAAAATATGGTTAGAGAACATAATAAAAGTGGTGAGAGAACAAAAAAGGAGAAGAGAAAAGGTTAGAATACAAAAGGTAATTTGGCTTAATGTTGAGCTATATTCAAATGAAGACTGGAACTGTCCGATTTCTTAAGAATATAATATTAATAATAATATTTTTCAAAAAAATTCGGGATCCCGGTCGGGATTGAAATTCTGAATTTCGGGATTCGGGATCCCGGCTTCGGGATCGGGATTGGCCATTTCGGGATTTCAATCCCGAATCCCGATCCCGAAACATCGGGATCCCGGCCGGGATCCCGATCCCGCTGCACCCTAATTACAACCACAAAGGACCGTTAGGTCTCTGACATGTGGAGGGGGAAGGAGATCTGTGTTAGATATTCCAGTTAGTAGTCCGTTTCTACACCATTTGCTCTTCATCACCGCTCGGCTAATGGCTGGGTGAAGGGATGTGCTCCCCACGGGCTTGAGTATATGTCTGACACGGCGGTGGGATTCGAACCCACGGATTCGAACCCACGTCCCGGGATTTTGCGGTCCCGTGTGATAGACCACTACACCACGCCGCCGACAATATTCATTTTCAAAACTATATTCTTTAAATTCGCAATTTAATTTTATCAATGTAAAATTTTTTATTTTATTTTTAAATTGATTTTTTTTGCACAGAGATTTCTGTGTGCGTCATGGACCTAAAAATAGACTGCTTCATGACCTCCATGGTGGTGGTGGTCTTAGGGGAATTTTTTGCCTAAAAATAGTTTTTCCTATCTGAAAAGTCGTGTACTAACACAAGTAAAAGTCCATGGAACGAAGATGGATTAGGGGAATGGATTTTTGAAGAACAAAAAATTGTGAAACTATGAGTATGAGGATGATGACGAAAAAAATGGAACAACTGTTCTAGTAGGGAGTTTGAAGCAATAAAAATAACAAAAATCGAATTTAATTTTTTTTGCATTTTATTAATGATCTTTCAAATAAATATAAACTTTTAACCCTAAAAGTATCGGCGGCTCTATTAGGTGGATAAATCTAAAAAAATAGAGAAAATTGGTAATTGGCACCTTACAAAAATTTTATTTTGAAAATAAAAAATATTTTATCTAATTTATTTTGTGTGAAAAATTTAGAAAAATTTCCAAAAAGAAAATGATAAAAATCAAATGATAAAAATTGGAAAAATATTTATTTTATTACTATTAATATAAAGAGAAAAATAATATGATAATTTAAAAAATTGAGGATTCTAAGCCCGTCTTATAAGCTCATGTCACAATTTTGAGATGTTATGAAGGAATAAAATCGAAAATTTTTTTTTGACAAGAACGGAGCAAAGGGAACAACCAATTTTTCGCTTTCATTTGTTGGGGTAGTGGGAGAAGTTCATTCTCATGAGGTGAGCTGGTGAGAGGAAAAGAAGCGAGAGTCTTACTAGAAATAGTTCAGGAAGAGAAGCTAGAGTAAAGGGCGAGATATTCAAACAAATTCCCCGAGGGCACATTTATTGACGGGAAAATCCCGACGAGCGGCTAACAAAGCCAAGTTTATGAGTTTTGCGGAGCCGCTCAAATTGTCCAGCGATCGATAGATATGGGATATCGAGATTTTGCAGATTTTTTGGAAAAAAATGCACAAAAAATGGTATATTTCGACGCAACAAATCATTTTTTCGAAAAACTCTATTATGGAATCTTGAGCTTGATAATGACATTTATAATATGAAAATTTGTAACCCGAAAAAATATATATTTATTTGGATAGATTATGACCAAAATGGTCTTTTGAAGGCAAAAAATAATATTTGTAATCCATAAAGAGGGAGGACTAAAAAATATTTAGATCCAAAAATGTTATTCAACCATTACAGATTTGAACATAAAAAGTTCTGGAAAATAAATAGGCATTTTGCGAGTTTGAAAAATGATAAAATATTCAATATAATCAAAAAATTAATATGAGATGAGAAATGAAACTATTGGTAGAAAAGAGTTTAAAAAATCCAAATAATGCAAAAATAAATGCCTTTTAATTAAAAGATGAAATTTTTTGGCGAAGGTCATGCAAATTCGCAAAATTTTAATCGAATCAACTTCCCATAATATGAGAATATAGACTTTATGAATCGGATATTATGGCAAAAAATTTGGAAATATGCTCCATAAGCTTTGTTAGTGGTGGCATTCAATTAGTTTGGGTCGCTATTTTTGGCATTCAATTTGGTGGTCTGCCGAACACGCCATGATATGTGAAAAACATGGGTAAACAAGGGATATGGACCCAAAAAATAAAAAATTAATCAATTTTATAAAACAATAAAAAATTTAAAAAAATAATTTATTGTTATATGTGAAATTGGGGAGAAAAATCAAAAAATAGTCGAAAGAAGGCAATAAAAATTGTAAAAAATATATTTTCGCTTTTGATTATTAATTTTATAATTTGAAAGAATGGAAAAAAGAAAACTTTGGATGCTAAAAATTCAAAAAAATTATTTCTGAATACATTATATGAAGCTTAGGTCGTATGAATGAGGCAGTCATCGCTGTTGAAATCGAGCTAGTTATGAGATCCATTAAATAACGAAACATTTTCACTCGACCTTTGTACTCCCAAGCTCCAATTCACATGGAATTGATACAAAATTTTACAGAATTTTCAAATAAAAAACAGAATTATCATAAGAATCAAAAGGTCTTGAAAATTAAGAAAGCAACCCTTAATTTCCCCAAGAGGATTGAATAACTCACCGATTTGACATTACCTACTCGAGGATACCCTAATTTTACTAAAATTCGTTTTTTCTGAATTTTAAATTTAACCAAAGAGAACATCGACAAAAAATTTATGCTCTTATCTTTTTAAATATTTTTCTCGTAAAAGACCCAATACCAATAGGTATATATAGGGGATACAAGTGCCCAAAGATTTGGAGCCGAATCTTTGAATTTGAAAGTCGTTAGTAGCAAATAATAGAAATATTATTTCTATTAATAACTCTTTGGGGCATATAAGTAATGAGAAAATTGAATCTTCGTGTGACTTTTGGTATCCATGGAACTTTCATCTTTAGGACTTAAGGTATAAAATATTTTATTTTTGGATTTCTAAACCAAAGATATGTTATACACAAATTAAGAAGCCTTCCAAGGTCAAAAATTAGAATGAAAAAATTAATCCTTAAGAAACTTACAAGTTAGAGAAAAAAAGAAAAAAACATATTACGAAAAAATATTATATAATGAAGCATGTCAAATTTTTCAAACCGTAGTTGCGCTAGGCCATAGCTCCAAAAGACCAATATATACAGAAAAATTTGGCGGTTTTTTGATATTTTACATGTTTTTAATTGAAATATTCCAAATTTAGAAAAAAAGTTCTTGAATTGTTTGAGAAAATTTTTTTGAATAATTTTTCAAAAAATTTGAAAAGGCAAAAAATAGACGATTAAATTCTGTATATATTGCTTTTCTTAAAAAAATAAATTTTATTGTCCTCATTTTGACACCTTTGGAGAAAAAAATTATTTTGGAGCAAATTTTGAATTTTTCCAACTGGAAAAATTCTTTTTGCCAATTTTAGGGAAAAGGGGCTCATTTTCGCGGTTGTCAGGCGCGGAGGTGGGGAGGAGGGAGTTGGCACGAGGCGAGGAGCACAAATTGAGTTAATGAGCGCGGTCGGTTGTTAACGTGCCCCGGAAGGACCAGGGAAAGATTCCAGAAAATTTCAGTAAAAATTTCGAAATCGCTAAGCCAATGGAAAAATACAGAAGAAAGAAAGCTATGTATAACTTTTGCTAAAAAATTCTGGCACAAAGCACATTTTTTCTAATTTACCCTATATTTGGCCCAAAAAATTTTCTCCTAAGGATATAAGCTATAGAGAAAAAATTTCTGTGTCGAATGACACCAAAAACACCTCTGTTAGAAAATCGAATTTTTTATACCTATCAAAATTTTGATGATGACTAATGAGTGAATTAATGATTTAGCCTGGGGGGTGAAGTTGTCAATTTCCTGTAGAAAATCAGAATATGTTCCAATAAACCTAAAAATGGTAAAATTAAAATTTTGTAAATTTCATTATCATTGGGAAAATTTCCAAAAGAAAGAATGAACTTCGGAACAAATTTAAAATGGAACGGGAAAAATGCTCCACTAATTTCCGGAAACGCGGTAATACAAGTGCAGTCGGCGGACTTAGAAACTTTACACAAATTGGATTTTCCAGAGGAACACCAATTTGGAGTTTACAAGTGAACCATGAATTTTAAGGCTTTAAAATAACATCGAAAATGTTACTGAACTGTTTATAGATCAATTCTGCTTAAAAATATGTATATAGAATTAATCTCAAAGAACAACTTTGAGTTGAATATCTGATAATGCATATCAGAATTCAGATTGATTAGATAGCAACCCAATCAATTTTTTATTATTATTGAAACAGAATAACGAAGTTCTGTTAATATTTAGAATAATAAAAAATATATACGTTATATCCAATTTAAAATTTGTTTTATATCAAAAACAAACAGTTATGTCCCAAAAAAACAGAGAAAAAGGCAGGAAATTGGATATTTATTAAAAGCTTCTGATAGGGAAAGTATGTATTTTAAGATAGATTAAGATTAAAGATGACTTCAATGGCAGGTCAGAATTTATACAAATTAAGTTGTATATAGTTATTAAAATTTAAACCCTTACACCCGGAAAATAATCTGGGAAGTAAATTTTAAATTAGCACAAAAATTTTCTATGCGCTTTTCGGAATACATAACTCGATAATTTGGAATAAAATCCATTCGATAAGATAAAATTTTTTGAAGATCGAATCCAAGACCCGACCTGAGTTTTGTGATAGAGAACAAGGCTAGATTGTGAACGAAAAGAAACCCCAAAAACCAAATGATTTTCTCAAGCTGGAAAATCTTGAGCAAACATCATAGTTGCACTTTCATATGGAGTGAAAGAGAGGTGTTAGGTTTAGCCCATCCAAAAACTTTTTTTCTAGCTTCAATGAACACCTCGAGAGTGTTAGAGTCGAGAAAACAAAAGGAAAAAGGGCAATTTGTCCTTTGGAGCAGTAGGAGAGGGACCTAAACACAATTTAGTCCTCTTCCCCTAGGGCGGAAGGGGCCACCGGAGAGAGCTCTCGGATTTCCCGACGGACGCGGTCGACGGGGTGCGCTTCTCAATTTTCCGCTTTTGCCATTCCCCCGCCGCCGACGAGGGGGGCGTTGGACGTCTAAAAGGCCGCCTCCCAATGTTGAAGACCCTTTTTATTAATCAGGTTAAGTGTTTTTATTATGGGGAATATTTGGACGAAAAAAGGGGGCGAGGGTGGCAGGAAGAGTAGAAAATCCTGCATGAAAAATGCCATTTGTGGCTTAAGGAAAATATTATTTGGACAGGATTTTGCAAGATATTACAAGAACCAAAATATTACAAGAACCATATTACAAGACCATGATAATCCACTCTTCATCCTCCTGAAAAAAATGTTAAAAAGTTAGGCGCATATGCTTAAATTGTTTCTTTTTAAAGATTTTTGGTATTATTAAAAAATAAACATTGTATATGTAAATATAGAACCAGAGCTTGAGTTTTGTACGGATTAAAAAAGGTGCTATTTTATTCCGTAAATTTCAAAATTGCCCAAAAATATGGTCACAATAAATAGGGAAACTTTTTAATCAAGATATGCGAAAATTATGCTCTGTTTGAGGTCTAAAAATTTGATGAAATTGAAAACTTTGAATTCCTCCGGAAAACTTTTTTGGATAAGTTCATATATCTGAATCTTATCAAAAGATTGCAACCAATTCTTTACAACAAAAGGTAAAAATATATTTTTTTGCATATATTTGTATGTCTGCCCATATAAATTATAGCCTGGGTAGCTGCTAACTGGTTTAAAAAGCTTCCCTGATTTGTAGTATTCCATTTTGGCACTTTCGTGACAAATGACTCACTCATTAGTAAGGGAATAAAAAATTTTTTAGTAAATAAAATTTACAGGCTGATCTAGCAAAAATTCTGTAGCAAAAAGGAATTAGCATTTACTAACTAGCTAACCACACATTGACGTCTGGTTGGGGAAAAGCGAATGTCGGCACCGATGTCTCCCAACATCGGCGGGAGACTCCCACGGCTGCCAACACCCACAAATTAATGCAAATTGGGCCAAAAACAACGCAAAAATTTGGCGGCATCCGCGAGGTAATAGTCGGGCCAGAAAATAGTTTGGCAAATTAGGAGAGTGTGTGTGGAAGAGAAAGAAACAAAAAACGCATGCCAATCTTATGCAAGATGTTATGAAATTCGAGTAGGATTTGTCATAAGAATTTCAGCGCTCATGTAATTCTCATTACTCATTACATTTTATAAATTGAGGTTTGATAGAATGTTAAGCGGTTTTATTGGGATACGATAGCATTTTTCTTGGGAATTTTTGAGAGTTGTGTGTATTTTCCGGGATTTCCATGAAAATTTTAAGACCGCAGGAATCCCATAGTAGAATTTTGCAGCAGAATTTGTGAAACCAGGAATCTGATGGGATATTCACGAGAATATTATGTTCTCAAAGAATTTCCTCCCATAGGATTTTTCACGAAAAATTTGAGGCCTCAACAGGGGAATAATCCATGAGATTTTCCCTGGAATATAAGAACATGAATGCTTCTAACAAGTTTCTACTAACAAAAAACATAAAATGCTTCTAACAATATGGTCATAAAGTGTTGTAAGAAATCTCATAAGACCAAACCGCCTCCACAATAATAGCCAAACAAGGTTTCACTTATTATTTCACAGTTTATAATTGCAAAACAACTCGTGCGAATCTCTCGTCAAGTACAAAAATTATCACTAGAAAAAAGTATCGCGGTGAAATAAAAATTGAAAAATTTTGTTTGAAAATTTCGGGATGCGAATATACTTTAGCAATGTTGAGGAGGAATATATTTGAGCGCAGCCAAGTAATTGTAGTTGGAGGTACCGAATGAACAAAATGACATGGCGCCGAGACGGAAAATTAATTTATTCCCGACCCCGAGCACCTCCTCCACCCTCACCCAATGGACTTCCTACTACTATACTTTGTTATTTTGCAGAGCAGAAAGTACTGCTGCTCATTATGCGCGAGTTGGATGGAGAAAAAAAGAGAGATGAACAAAATAATAACCAAAAATGCAAATTTACAAGAGTAAATTTGGCAAAAATTGAGTTTTTGTTTAAATTTTTTTTAGCTAATGCCACAATGAATTATTTTCGAAAAATGCAAAAAAATTATTTTCCCTAAAGGACGATTTTTTTCATAAATGACAAAAATAATTCCAATCAAAAAATGCAAATCACAAGCTAGAGTTGTGAATTTTTTGTATTTTAAATTTTTTTGGCTTCAAATTATTACAAAATTTAGCTTTATTTTTTTTTGCAATAGACTATTTCGATTAACTGCTCAATCTAAAGATTTATAAACGAGTTTTAATTTTAAAGAATCATAGCCAATAACTTAATATATCCTAAAATTCCTCAATAATCTTATTGTTAAATATAAAAAATTAATTTTTAAAAAATTAGTTCCGCATTGATCATTTAATATCAAGATACCCAGATCAACAAAAACAATAGAAAAAGTGATCAAAAAGTAAGATTTAGGGCCAATCAATTGACTCTGCTGGAAGAAGTTTTATGGCCACATTGGCCCACCAAACAGGTGGCCAAGTCGGTGATTTTTGAACGCAATAATCGATCACCCATGAGATACGATTAGTATTCTCCCTGATCATGATGGATCGGGATTGAATGTGGTGTCTAGAAGGGACTTAGAAATTCCATTGGTGAAATTTCCCGGGTCATGGGTTTTATGTGTTCTGATCAGACAAACAGAAGGTGGATATTGAATTAATGGGCTTGAACTTTGTTATGTGATTCCTGATCGATCAGAAGTGGAATTTAGTGTAGATTTGATTTTAAATGTTTTTGGAGCATTACAGTCAAATCATGGAAAATATTTTTATTTAAATTTTTATTAATTAAGATTAATTATGCTTATTAGATGATCACCTAAAATCTAAATATTACTCATTTTTTCTATTTTTAACGGTACTCAATGGCATCAGATCCTAAAATTATTTTCCAAAGCTTTAAATTTTTCTTATGAGTTAATTGATTTTTTCGAACTTCTACAATAACTTTTCAATGAAGTTTCAGGGGAATTTAAAATTTTAAATGTACATATAAAGTCTAAACAGGAGTCAAAAAATTGGAAATACTGACTGTGAACTTTTTAAAATTGAAATTTTGCCTTAACCATTAAAATAGAATACTTTGTAATCTTAACATCGACATTTTATTCAAATTTCGAATTTTGATACATAAATTGTATAATGAAATTCAGTGTTAAAAATGACCGAAAATCGAATGTCAATGTCATCCTTGCTTTGTGTCTTTAGGTGTCTTTTATCCCACATTTCGACACCATTACAACTGTAAAAATGTGAATGCTTTCGATGCTAATATCATTCTGTTAGCCGTTGTCTCCGGCGGGAGACTTCACCCTCCACCCCCGCTTCTCATTTTGCCCCTCCGGGGGTGCCATTTGCCATACTATCGGCTTTTGCCGTGCGAAAACAACGGACGGCACACTAATTGATTGTTCTGTGCTTGGAGCCAAAAGGCTATGACTCTTAATGAGATTTTTTGTCCGGATAACAATTTGTATAGGATGATGATAAGCAAGATGGTAGACTATTATCAGAAGTGTGTAAACATGTATTTAGATGGTTTTGAAATATTTTTTAAAAGCTTAAAAATTATAAAAAATCTAATTTAAATTTTTTGATAAAAATTCATTCATAAATATGCGATATAAAAACACAGTGTCCATAAAGAATGTTCCAAATTTTCTAACTTATATTCTGAACCGAAAGAAAAATAACATGCAAAAAACGAGAACAATCATATATCTAATAGAATTTCGCTTCAAATATATTTTGAAAAAGGAATTTTTTATGGCATAGATATATTCTTATGTTGAGTTTTTTGTTACCCATTTTTTGTTTTTTGCACCTAAAAATCTCACACCTATTGAAGAGCTAAAAATTTTTATCGTATGAAAGATGAATATGGAGGCATTATTTAAAAAAAGCTTTTAAGCTGGTCAACTCTTAAGCTGCAGAGATCATCCAGATTAAGAAGATTAATCCCTTTTTTGAGAGGTGGGGGATGTAAAGATTTTGAGGGTGGAGGGGGTGTAATGTTTTAATGATCTATCTCTAAATTTAGAATAGAGAGTTGTCCAAAAAAACTTATTATTTACATCTTTTGAAGAAGTGGTTAGATCATCGTTTTACAATTTTTTTTATTAGGTCATAAACTTATCCATAAAAATTTAAAAAAAAGATTGCGAAAAGTGCCAAAATTTTGTTACTTTTTTCAAAAAGATTAGGAAAATAAAAAAGAAAAAATCTGCTTTAATTTTTGCATACATATGGTTAGATTTTGATATTTTTCGCCCACCTGGAACTTTTAATTCATAAAAATTCTCACAAAAACTGATTTTTCCCGAAAATATTCAAAAAATACTTCAAAAATTATGCGAATTTCCTCATTAAATACAGTAAAACTTTACTGACGAGTAAATGGCCCCAAAAAAGTTTACAATTAGAGGAGATCAGACCTAATGTTATGCACGCCCCCGTGGCACACGGAATGAATGTGGATGAATGATGGATGGGGTGAGGGTGGAGCAGGAGGAGTCAGAGTCCCGAGGTCGGGGTGAGGGTGGGGAACAGAATGTGGAATGAGCCCAAATTGTCATGATGAATGGGCGCCAGGGTGAGGGTGGAGGATGGCATGGCATAATACATTAGATAGTCCCTTACACTTTTTGTGCCGCCGAAAAAAGGGCAAAAAGCAGCAAAAAAAAGGCATCGCGAAGACTAGTTTAAGGGGGACTATTATTAACAAAGAGCCCTTAAAAAGCGGGGGAAGAAGGAAGTTTTTGGATCAGAAAATTGCATCTAAAAATACATGAAGTCACAAAAAACAAATTTTAGTTCCTCAATTTTGTAATGCAAAAATATGTTAAGAGTTAAGACCCACACCCATGGCGCCCTCATATGTTGTGTGATTAACATAAAAACCAAAAGACATAAAAACCAATCAATAAGACATAAAAACCAAATCAATATAAAACACATAAAAACATAAAAACCAAATCAAGCTAAGACATAAAAACCAATCAATTAACTAAATAAAAAATTATTAGAACTCCTTAGACCAAGGGTATAAAGCCAAAGCTCCGTTTATATTCCATTTTTGGCTTTTTTAGGTTTTCGAATTTTTACATAGGAACCATTTTTTCTGAGAAGTCATTCAGGTAATAATGGCAGATAAAACATAAAAAATTAAAAAGAATAGTTAAAATAAATGAAATAATGAGTTTTGAATAATTTTTAATAATTTACTCCAAATAGATATGTTTAGATGGTTTTAAGCATTTTTTTTTGCAAAATTTCCTAAAAATTATATCAAAAATTTAATAAAGAACAATAAGAGCTAAATAAATGCTTCCTTATCCTCTGTAAAAGTGGGGTTGCCAAGAAAGGTTCTTTAATGAAAAACGGCACAGAATGGCCAGAGGCACAACACATTGAAGGGTTACTTATTAATTTCCTCGAGAATGTACAATGAATGGAAAGTGAGGTGGATGGACATGGGGCAAGGGAATTTATTTTTTCTTTTACGATTAAAAAAGACACCCATAATTTAGAAAGGTACTATTCCCAGTAGATTTAGTAAAGAGAAAAAAATTAAAATTAAATTTTTTAATTAATATATCTTTATGGAAATTCCATTTCTTATTCATTTATTTTTGAATTTTGCTTGATCAAATGAAAAGAATATAATTCGGAACAATTATTATTTATAAGCTCCGTTTATATTCCATTTTTGGCTTTTTTAGGTTTTCGAATTTTTACATAGGAACCATTTTTTCTGAGAAGTCATTCAGGTAATAATGGCAGATAAAACATAAAAAATTAAAAAGAATAGTTAAAATAAATGAAATAATGAGTTTTGAATAATTTTTAATAATTTACTCCAAATAGATATGTTTAGATGGTTTTAAGCATTTTTTTTTGCAAAATTTCCTAAAAATTATATCAAAAATTTAATAAAGAACAATAAGAGCTAAATAAATGCTTCCTTATCCTCTGTAAAAGTGGGGTTGCCAAGAAAGGTTCTTTAATGAAAAACGGCACAGAATGGCCAGAGGCACAACACATTGAAGGGTTACTTATTAATTTCCTCGAGAATGTACAATGAATGGAAAGTGAGGTGGATGGACATGGGGCAAGGGAATTTATTTTTTCTTTTACGATTAAAAAAGACACCCATAATTTAGAAAGGTACTATTCCCAGTAGATTTAGTAAAGAGAAAAAAATTAAAATTAAATTTTTTAATTAATATATCTTTATGGAAATTCCATTTCTTATTCATTTATTTTTGAATTTTGCTTGATCAAATGAAAAGAATATAATTCGGAACAATTATTATTTATAAGGTGCTTAAAATTTGAAACATTATCCAAATTTTTGCATATGTTAAGAATTCTAATTCCAGTATTTTTAGATGGAATATTCAATGAATTCGCTATCAAGAGCAACAAATCTTATATTCTTACGCGACAATCTATAATAGGCCAGTGATGTGATCAAACTAGAATTTATTGTTATTTTTCTAACTACAGTAATCTAACTGCTTCCTATCGAAAAATAGGACATAGAAGTCCAGACATTAAAAATCACCATATTAGACCTAATGTAGAAAAAATTATATTGCTCAAAAAAGGTAGAGCAAAATGTTAATTACCAAATGATTGAGTCAAAAGCGCATAAGTTATGGCCAAAAGAACCTAGTGTTATGATTATTAAAATAAAATCTTTGCCATGATTTTTTATATAATGGAACGTCAATTTTTTTTGGAATTTTGCTATCAAGAGCAACTAATCATATAGCCTTAAAAACGCGAAAATCCCAATAAATATTTATTAATAAGCCATTTAATATAAGCAGACATGGCTGTAGGGGCTCATTTTATGCTGATTGTTGCTCCATTAAACAGCAAGAGCAATTTTCTGTTTTAACATTGTCAACTGAATGAGAGTGAGTTTTGCGAAGGAATTCATCAATTTTCCTATACTCCAATCTTCAATGTCGATTGAAAATTCTTTTCCTATTAAAATTAAAGGAAACAAAAATCTCAGATTGAAAAAGACAACAAACACATTATTTTAGGGGCACAATTAGCATTTAATGGAGGGAGGAGGAGGCTTTATGTGCCCGTAAAGCCCTTCGAGGCCGGAGGCAATTTGGGCCCCGTCGCGATAAAATCCGCGATTTTTCGCCCTCCGCCGATGGGAAATGACATAAGAAACAGAAAAGAAGGGGCACTTGGCCAAGAAGAATGTGTTGGGTTTTAGAAGGTGAATAAAATGGAGGACGACAGATGGCGGTATAAAGGTGAAAGTTCGATGAGGAAAAATAAAATTGCATAAAAACAACAAAGAATGTAAATGTACCAAGGTTGAACTTTTTCGAAAATCCAAGATTCAATGGGACACATAAAATTTCCAGACGCCAAAAATAGTTGGAATTCCTTTTTATATTGCTGCAGTCAATTATTTTAGATTCTGAATCTAGATGTTAGTTTCTTCCAACAGATTTCATTGTGTGGGTATGACTATGATGTAATAAGAAAATTCTAAATATGGTGATATGGTGAGAAATCATTTACCTATATGGAAAAGGTAGTACATAATTGTTGTCTCGATTTGGCAATAGTTCATATTTTTGAAATTTTTGAAAGATACTATTTTATCGAGAATATTACCTGGAAAGTGATTAAAATCAGAAAAAAAACAAGAAAGATGACCATCTATGGCCAAATCTGGCAATTTATAGATGAAAAAATAAACTATGCTAATTGTAAAACATTAGGCATTATATAAATAAAATAAATATGCAATAACATTTGACCCTAAATTACATAATGAAAAATTTAAGAATTTTTTTATGAAATCTTAGACAGAATTTAATTTGGGCATGATAGATGCTCGCTTATTATGAATGATTATAATTTATAATCTTGGAAAATAATGCATATATGAACAAATTTGGCAAAAAATATAGAATTTTAGAAAAATACATGTTGTAGGCCATTATAATGAAAAATTGCAACAAAAGGTAGCAGATCATCGAACCGCTTAAATTTTTCACTCACCAAAGAACATAACACATTTATGGCCAGAAGCTCATTGTCCTATTGGGGAAATGTGGTGGCGTGCGAGATTGGGACGCCAATTGGGTCCCGGGGTGGCCTTCCGGAAAATTTCTTCCGTAAAAGGGCTTTAGCACCTCCGTCCTTTCCGGAAGATTGGTTTTTTCTTCTGCGGAAGAAAGGCATAATTCCGCAGGGAATTGGGAACAGTCAATTTTTTCCAATCCTTAAGACAAAATGGAGGAAAATGAAAGAGAAAAGTGAAAAATGAATTATGGAAAAAAATAAATAATAATATTTAAAAATTCTTAGAAAAAATGTAAAATATAATAGATTTATTATTATAATTACTGACATATTTCAACTTAGAAATTATTTAGTTAATATTTATTTAAGACTAAAGTGAACGAATTAAGAAACTCTAGATGTAATCTATAGAGAATAAATACATAGAAAAGAAAAATATAACAGCAAAGTAAAAAGAATCTTTTGAAAGTATAAAATCTTAGGTGGAAAAATTATAATGTTATTTACAATGATATTTTTTAAATAGAAATTTTAGTAGGATTAAAAATTGAAAGATTAATTTAAAAATGGCAATTTAAAACCATTTTTATGAAGATCAAATAACACTAAAAAATGTTTATATTTAATAAAAGCATAAAGTATATTTTTAAAAAATTGAAATATAGCATTGCATTTTATGATTATTGCTGAATATACCTAAGACGATTTAATGTAACTTCCATGAATAAAAAATAAAGAAAAAATAAAATTAATTTTTAGACGACATAAACATTAACAAATGCACAACAATTAAAGTATAAAATGCATTTTAATTATTATTTGATTTATAATTAATATGAATAAAACAAACGACACCAAACACAGCTAATTTATTATTTATATATTATTTGTTATTTTTAATTTTATATATATTATAAAATATAAAGTGGAAAATAATTTTTGCCCACCGATGCTGAACGGGTCCTCGTAGTCATCATCGTCCTCGCCATATGTGGTCTCTGCACCACCATATTTGGCCGAGTACAGGCCGTCCAAACAGGATTCCGGATCAGATTGGAAGGAGCCCACGGAAGGGCTGGTTCCGGAACGTAGGGGAACCTGAACCTGGAAAATTTGGTAAAATCCTAAAAAACCCCATTAATTTCAATTTTTTCATTATTAGAAAATGATTAAAAACGGGAAAAATAAAAGAACAAAGAATTCTGTATTTTAATTTAAAATTTAATATTGTATTACCTATTTTTAAGAAAAATTAATTCAAAAATGAATAATAGCTGAATCTGAAATCTTAAAATTGAACAAAAAAATATCAAAAAATTCTCAAAAAAATATAACCATTAATCTCAAAATAGTTAAGAAAAAAAATAAAATTTAAAAATGTTAAAGAACAGAAATTTAAATCATTAAAACCTATTAGGTTCTCTTCACATAAAATTTGGTCATTTATCTATTAAAAATTATAAAAATTATGTATAAAATAACCTGTAAAAATTAATTATGGATAAAATGGATCTATTATTTAATTTAAAAAAAATAAAATTTTGTCACCTTCAACAAATCCTCGTCAATTTGATGTGGAAACACCGGACTCAGCGGTCGTCCAAACAACGAAGCATTCGGCGAAGGGGGCGGCATTATCTCTAGCTTTGGCTTGCCTATAATTTGAAAAGTTATATTTTTGAAAATTATTAGGATTATTTTTATTTCAACCAATTTAATTTGGAATATAATTTGATTGAATAAATTTAATTTTGGTTTAAAAATTGATAAAATTGATTTGAAGAATAATTTTTAGCTAAAGCAAGAATTTTAAAAAATATTTTATTATTTTTTAGCAAAAAATAATAATTTTTTTTAACGTGGTGAAATTGAATTTTATACAATAATTTTTTACGTTTCAATCCTGGTGATGGATCAGAATTTTGACGCTTCAGTTTGCCGCCCGCCTCCTGCTGGATCAGCTGTTCTGTACGCGTGCCATGTGCCTTCAACGAGCCTGGCGTGCGGTTGTCCGGCGGCGTCGCGTAGTGACGCATGCCGCGCAGAGGCGGACGAGGACTCGCGCCGGAACGCAGCGCGAGCGAACGCGTAACGCCGCGCATAACGGGCGTGGAACGCAGCGATCTTGACTCTTCCTCCTCGACGTCACTGCTCGCGTAGTCATGCAGCGTCACCGGGGACTAAATGTGAAGATTTTTATTTTCTTGAAATCCAGAAATGGCAGTTGTTTTAGTCCAAATTTATAAATTGACCTATTAAGTTCGTTTGAACATAGGTATCTAAATTATAATCATATATGAAGGACATCAGCATCTGTATAAATCATCTAATAAAATTAAAACAAACATCTAAAAATTCCTCAAAAATTGGCATCGAATCCCTTAATAAATTATCCAAAAACAAACCTAAATGTAAAATCTAATAAGAAGTACACATCATTTCCCTGCGTAAAAAAGTGTTTATACTTTTCAGGTAAAGGCTAGAGAAATGAGTTTTGATTACAAAGGATGGCCCTAAATGTCTTCTACAAACTTGCAAGAAGAACTATCCCGATTTGGTCAAATAGAAAAAAGTTATGGCCAGATCTTTGGCCAAAATCACGATTTTATGGTTTAACTTGGTCATAACTTTTTTTTAATTGACCAGATCGGATATTGTTCTTGCAATTTTATAGCAGACATTTAGTGATGTCTTTTCACACCAAACTCACTTCTCTAGTTTTACCTGAAAAAAAAAGTTAGAAACATTCTTCTAGAGGGATGGGGGCAGGACTAGGGGGGGGGAAGAGCTGCTTCATTTTTTAGATATATAACAAGATCTATTGATATGATTTTTGATTGAAAATCAAAGACTAACCGGCGTATCGTCATTGTCCAGACTGGTCCCAGTGATCAGATTTCCGTTGTTATTATTATTGTCATTATGGTTGCTGTTGTTTGACGGTTGTCCGACAATGAAAATGTTGGATGGTAATTTCTTGTCCTTCATTCTATTGTAATTTTTTTTCTGAAAATGCAGAAGTTTTAAAAGATTATGCCTTTTAAAGTATAATTGTGTAAAATTATTAACTCTAAAAATAAATTAATGAAAATTTACTTAGGGTGTGCAATAAGTTTTGAGCCCTCCTCGCATTTTTAATGAAAACATTTTTTAAAAATCAAATTAAATAGAATCAATCCTCTAAATATCCAGCATTATAATCGACCATATATTAACTCTTTTTTAGCAAAAGATAAGACTATTAACTTTAAAATCTGGAGACTTTTGAAGCAAAAAACAATTTGAACCCAATTTTGACATGGTCTAATTAGACCAAATTTTTCACTACAATGTAAAGTGCTAGAGAGCCAAATCGAATGGAATTCTGATAGAGCATTATTTGAAGAAGATTCAGGATAAAAAAGAGGCTTCCAACTTAACTCGTCAATTTTTTATAGAGGCTCTTTTTTAAGTGTCGATTTTGAGCCAGTCAGCCAAAAATGTAACCCATGGAGAAATTAACAAGAACAGATCAGGAGAATCGAATTTTCGAGTTATATGACCTAATTTGGTCTAAAATTATTGAAAAATAATGGTTTGTTTAATTAAGAAAGCCTCACAGTTGAAATTTCAATTTTACTCCCCGAAAATGGCTTAATTTTTAGGGGGTTTTGACGACCTCCCACAACCTTTGTTTGAAATTACTGAAATATTTCTTTGATGTATCTTAAAAGAGGGTATTTTATTCTATCTTATTCCGTTGATTTTGTTTTTCTATCATAGCGGAATGGTTCAGTTTGAGGCCATTCAAAATTTCTGCTTGAATGTCATTTTTAGACACATTTACGATAAAAATCATAAAAAAATTTTATTAAGGATTTAAATTTATTTTTCTAATAATTATGAAAGAGGACATTTTGACCTACAATGTAAAAAAAAGATCACGAGAATTGATGGTGAAATAACAAAGTTATGAATTTTTTAATATAAAACTATAAGGAGGGCTCAAAACTTATTGCACACCCTAAGTATGATAATCATAAAATAATGAAAATTTTTCAGATTATTGATCATACTAGCCTTAAACCTGCACCCTGAAAACTTATTGCATGAAAATTTAAAATTTCTAAAAAGCCTTAAATTGATGAAAATTTTGCAGTTTCTGACCATACCATACTACTCTTAATCCTAAATAAAACTGTATAAAGATAAATAAAATAATTGCAAAAAAAATAAATTTTTGGTAATTTTCGATAAAAATTAGCCTAATTTTGACCAGAGTTGCCTCACGGTTTTTTAATAAAGGAAAAATTTCCCAAATACGGAAATCATCATTAAAATATTAAAAAAATCAGAAAACCATGAATTTTTAACAATTTATTAATGATAAAAAATATTCAAGGGAATCATGTACCGCAATTAAAAATCATTGCTATAGATCAAAAATTGAATTCTTGAAAGGGTGAAGTTCAAAAAACTTCCTTATTCTTTAACAAAAAAATTTTTTGAGATTTTTTAAGGAATTATTTCCTCGGCGACCATAAACGCCCTTTATGGGTGATAAAATGGTCGACCAATTTTTGGCACCAATTTCCTTTCGGTCGATGGGCTCTTTTGGCACCCCGGAGTTATTGGCCCCAAACACTTTAGAGCACGGGGACGGGAGGGACAACAACACTTTAGAGGGGTGACAATGGGGCCATTACTAATGGTAGCAGAAGGCTAGCTAGCAACCATTATTATTGGCTTTTTGGAACCTTAAAGTATAAAAAATATTCTATAAGATATACTTTATTCTACATTTTCAAAATTCAGGCTTAGTAATTTTTTTTTCTACGATGAAAATTTATTCATTTTAGTGGATTAGCCACAAAGCATAAAAATATATGCTAGTGTACATGATATGGTATACTAGTACTGTATTTTCCCTTATTTTTTTTTCAAAGTCCCTTCAGGATGCTCCCTATTTTAGGGATTCCCCTTATTTTCGAGATGACCCTTATTTTTTCAAAGTCCATCAAGGGGCCTCTTATTTTAGAGATGCCCCTTATTTTAGGAAAAATACTGTATATTCAACAAGGTATATTATTTTGATAGTCCACCTTGATTATTTTTATTATGCATAGATATAGACAAATTTTGATGTTATAATTATGTAATAACTATAATTTATACAATATGCTTATTTGAATCGATGCAGGTGGTTAACCGTACCGAAATCGAAAAAACCGGTTTTTTGGCCAAAAACTGAAACCGAAAACCATGAGAACCGGTTTTAAGTCGGTTTAGATCAACCTTAACTATAATAACTAAAAAATAAATAAAATAAAAAAAGTTATCTAAATAATGCGGAATAATCAATTGCATAAAAATGTCATTTTTTTAATTTGTGAATGGCAGATAAAAACAAAGACTTACTTTAATCTATCCTTTTATTAGAAATTTTGGCCATTTATAATCCTATGTATACAAAAATTTTGCGTATGAGGATATTTTTAGTTCTCTTTTGTTTATGATGGCCAACTTTATAGGTGCAAAAGTTTAAAATTTGTACAAAGGAGTCGTGTGACATAATGGTGCAAACATTGTGTGCAATATTGTTATTTATGGTTGTTAAGGCGGAAGAACACCAAAATGAATGAAAAAATGCAAAATATGAATCCCACGGGGGGCCATTGGGGACATTCCGAAATCAATTGGCCGAGAATGGCCCTTCAGGGGCACAAGGGTGGAAAGGGCGAATGAATGTCAAAAAGTGCCAAACAATTCTTTTACCTATGATAAAATCTAGAAATTATAAAAAATATCAATGTTCTTAGGATTTATGTTTTATATGATCTTATTTTTTGACATTGATTGATAATAAAGAAATTGATTAGGCGAAAATGAATTTTTTCCACGTGAAAATTTGGCATCATTGACATAGGTATCTAATTGCAAACCTTTAATATCACTCTATAAATTTGAAGTATGGCATTTTTTATTACTTTTATTTTCTTACTTTGAAATGTTTGAGTGTTTAAAGTAAAGAATTATATTAGAATAGATTTAAAGATAAGAAGTAAAGTGTGAATAATTTACGATTTAAAATAAATAAACAGAGTGACCAAGAAATGCAGATTTTGAAAATTGAATTGAAAGTAATTATTCAATATCAAAAAAAAAAAACAATTTCCATGTTAAAAGCATCATTAAATATTTTTCCTTAATAAATTAAAATATATTTTTATTTGCGTTCTTTGTTTCTTTTTTCGTGCCACAATTTTTCCCAATGACGTCCAAAAATGGACTAAAATAGGACATTATCTGTGGGTGTCCAGTGACTATTTTAGTGCATTTTTACATAACGGTTCCCCTGGGACTTTTGAGTTCGGTAGTTTATCGTTGTACTATCGATGGGAAATAGAAAAAATGTTTAAAATTTTTTTAAAAATAATTTTCGCAAATACTGGCTTATATTTTAGTAATATTTATATACCTATATGTTTATACAAAATATATATAGAAGCAAAACAAAATTAGCCAAAACATTTCTTGAAAATTTTCTTCGGAAAAAGATGAAAAATTGGACCTAGAGATGGTGCTTATGCAAATAATAAACCGACGAATGCGAACACACACACAAATGTGCATATTTTGATGTTTTGTTTTAGGGAGTCCATCATTTTGTCGCATAGCGTGAGAAAATGGTTTTTATTTGTCATGGGTTAGGTTAGGGCCAAATATGCAAAAAATGGGGAAAAAAGAAAAATTCGCTAACCAGAACATGCAGTTCTGATGATCTTTTTCTAAAAAATATTTTTTAAATAAAAACACTCAGCTTAGATAGTTATATAACAGAAAATTCATGGTCAAGGCATGACACCAAAATTATATGAGGGGATGAATGGGAAATTCTTAAAATGGTGTTTTCGGGAGGGGTCTTTCATAAAAAATCTTCGGTTCAAATCCTCTTTAGGAAATTTGGGGTAAAATAATCAAATTAATTTCGACCTAAAAAGCGTAAATACTTATGAAAATACACTTGATTATTAAAAAAATAAACTTAATCAAATTATTGAAAATAATCAATTTTTTTAAATTTCATTAGAAAATTGGTGTAATTTTTAAATATGAATATGATAAATTCACCAAATTAATTGAAATCAATTTTTTAGTTCTTATAAGAAATAAGGATTTATTAATAAAATCAAAAAATCTAAAATCGAAAAATAATTTTCGATGATAAAAGCTTCACGTTTTGAGATTAAAAGGTCAAAAATATTTTTTTGGAAAGATTGATTAAAAATTCGGCGATGGGTTGCCTATGGTGATATGAATTTATTATTTTATTTTTTTAGAAAGCTAGAAAATCTATGAAATTAAAATCATGATTTTTTAAAAATCCATTATTAGATTAGAGTGACAAATTGGCATTTTCCGATTATTTTTGAGTGACTATAATTGGTGTTTCGATTATTTCTAGACAAACAAAGGATTAAGTAACGTTTCTCAAAAGAGAAAAGTGTGGAAATGTTTAGATTTTTCGAGATTAATAAAAATATTTTTTATTTATCGTTTTTCTATGGATGTGTAAATAATTTTTTATCATAATAAAAAAAATTTTAATTAACCCAATTTTTAAAATGCATAATGCATACATAAATAACAAGATGATATAACATAGGATGGATTTTTATGGAAAAAAATAAATGTTGTAATTTTGGAAAAATTTTTTAATAATATTTACTGTAAATTTTTGGATTGTTTTATATTTCTGAATTTATATAAGTTATTATATCTAATAAGTCAGATCTAAGGATTTTAAATTTTATTCACTTAAAATTAAGGAATTTAGAATGGAAAGACTTGTCTCATAAATGTGATTAGGTCCATAAATGCTGATCCAAAAGTTTTTTATTGATCATGACGGCGATAAAGTTTTCCTACGGACCACGTCAGGTGTCATCCTGTCATCCATACCTAGGACGTCAACAAATTACTTTAAGCAGTGATCAAAAGCATTGAAATCGATGCTTATGAAAGGCTTGCCAAAATGTGATCAATAAATGTGATCAGGGAAATTGATCTTGAATTTAATAGTTTATCAAAATTTTAAAAGAAAGTTAAAAAAATGGTGCTAGAACATTTAAAATGTCACAATGAACTGAATCGGTTATCCAAAATTTGGGCCCTCGACAATTGCCCCCCATTCATTGTAACTCGATCCAAACGCAACCTAGAGATAAGAATTTGGTAGAAATAAATAGAGAAAAAAATAGCTACAAAATGAGCCTAAGCTCATGACCATGAAGGAAGATCCGTTATGAAGGAAGTTATGGCTAAAATAGACGGACTTTGCGAAATTCACAATAATTTGGCCATGATTTTTTTCATATTAGTAGACCAATTTTTGAGGAAAGGGCAACTTATTTTGTAGATAATTTTCGGCTCTATTTTTTGACACCAAACTCATTTCTTTTTCTAGGTTTCTTTAAAAATTGAGTTACAACGAATGGGGCGCAAATGTCGGGTGCGCAAATGTCGATAAAAAATCAAGCAAATCAAGGCTACATAAACTTCTAGGCTAAAACTATAAAAGGCAATATACGCAAAATTATTCTAAACATTTCGAAACTTTTAAATTTTTGAAATTTTCGAGAAAGAAAATTTCAAGCATTTTGTAAAAGGAAGATTTTTTTCAAGAATTTTGCATAATTAAAAAGAGCAAAAATAAGAGTATAAAATTTCGCATCTATTGTGGACTGTTATTTTTATTTTTAATAATTATTAAAAATCATACAAAATATAATGATCGGATAAAATTTTTAGCCCTTTTTGGGCCAAATTTTTCACTCAACGATGCAGGTCTTAAGTGGAAAAAATAATAAATAGAAACAAAATTATTAATATTGTCTGAAAAATATATAAAGTTGAATTAACATACATCATCAAGCCGTCGATATTCGGGGAACATCGAACCCATAAAAAAAACAACAAAATGGATGAAAATGAGTAGAGAATGAAGGGGAAACCCTTGTTAGTCGATGTAAAGTTGAGCGGGGAAAAGTAGGGATTCCCAAGGGACTACTATTACACATAGGGAACACCGATGAGTGCCACTACTCTGGATAAACACACTTTCATTCGACCACCGTCTGACTAGATGGCTTCGGAATGAAAAAAAAAGAAGAAAAAAAAGTTGACTTGCTTAATAAGCTAAGTTTTCCCTACGATGAGTAATTAGTGTAATAGTTTAAAAAAATAATTTTGAATTTTTAAGAGAGTAAGGGTTTGCATAATATATGAAATTATGATTTTAAGTTAATAATTAACAAGCTTATAGATTTTAAGAATGTTAGATTTTTAGAAAAGTAGATTTTAAAACTAAACCGGCATATTTTTATTGATAATAAAATTTGTTGGATTTTTTGCAATATATAACAATAATCGTTTTTCCTGAAGTAATAAAATATTAAATAAAATTTATTTAAGATATACATATTTTACTAGGATATTTTTATTTGACCAAGAATTTTTTAAATATGCACTAACTTAATGAACTCCATAAATTTTTTTATCATTTTTTTTGCTTTAATTTAAAAATTTTAAGAAATCTTTTGCAAGAAGAAAAAAAGAATATAAAATAATCTCTTCTCAGATGAAAAATATGTTTTAAAGGCCATTCCCTTCTCTGAACTGAAGTCCATATTTCATCTCTTTTTCTCGGTTCACTTTGACTTTCATAGAATAAACAAAATTTGTAAAATGTTAAAGAAAGACAAAAACAAGAAAAAATATTTCAAAATAATTCAAAAACATTTTAAAAAATCGGAAAATGATAAGAAAAAATATTAAGAAAGAGTTCATCTCCTCCCTTTAGAGAAATAATTTCTTTAAAAAGTCCTCTCTTTCCTTGTATGTGATACTTTCAAGAATGCAGAATGTTCATAGCACAAGTTTTATGTAAAATCAACTCATTTTTCGAGGGATTAAAAATGCATTTTTTAAATAATTTTCTAATCCATAGTATATATTACAAATGAAAAAATATTGGACTAATAAATAAAAATTAAAAATATTGGTCTAAAAAATCATAATGAAAAAATGTAAATAATAACTCCTAAGAATAATACTTAATTGAAAAATTGCATTAACGGATAAATAATCAATATGGAATTGCAATTATCAATAAAAAAAATTTCTCTAAAAATTTTTAGTGTCATTTTCAAAATTTAGCAATTAAAATTTAAATAAAAATTAGTCTGGATATCTTCTACAATTTTCTATTGCCATAAAATGAAAAATTTGTCGCGAATATGCCTTAAAATTCAAAATTCACAATTTTTTTTGTCTTGAACACCCAAATATGAATGGTATTTGGTTACTTTGCACAACATTATGAGATATTCGTGGGAAAATTTCTTGTAAAAAATTTTCTTCATAATTTTCTGCCACGAGCAAAGGTCGGCCCTAAAATGTAATAATAAATTAATAATACAATTCTAACAGAGGCCAAAAATGGACTATTTATTGTATTTTATTGGGGGTGGGAAGTAAAGTATTTTATTCGCATATGTTGAATGGACATGTGATTCTGCAAGATGCAAGTTTTATTATGATTAATTATGTTATTTAATACTGTAAGAAAGTAAAAAATCTTGTTTAAAAAGTGCCTAGGTTGCTAAAAAATGCAATTTTGAACTTTCAAAATTGAAATTATTTTAAAGATTTCTAGGCCAAAATTATAATACGATAAATGCATTATTTTTAATTTTTTATCCTTATTAACTTTTGTATTTCAATGAAAATTTTGAAATTTATGAGAAAAATTTGATTTTTTTAAAAGATGAACTTTAAAAAACTTCACTGAAATTCGAAAAACAAAAAAAGGCCAAATTCATTGAGCCAAAATAAAAAAATGGAGAAAAAAGAAAAATGCAAGGTATTTTTCGAGTAATTGTACAAAGATTATTGTTGTAAAATAAAATTTAAATTAATTGTGAATTTATGTAATTTTTTCTTTGTATGTAAAAAATTTTATAAATTTAAGTAGAACTTGTATGCTTCTTATTATTTGTTAGATTTTTTATGAACTCACTAAAGTTTTGGAGACTATAATAATGCGTAATCAAAAACTATAAATTACTGTTATGGATGGGATTTGTGCGTTTAAAAAAATAACAAATCCATTCCAAAGAAGTAGAGATCGGCAACTTTACTTGTCGATTGAAAATTAAAATATTTCATAATATAGGTCAACAGAGATAACAAAAATGGGAAAAAATTAGTATATTTAAATATTACCATTTGTAATTTGTAGACTTTTATCAAATTACAAATCTGTGCTATTTACATAAGTAATACATTTAAAGATGCTTTATATAGCATCTTTTTCAGATGTGTCTTTTTCAAAATACATATTAACAAAAAATCCAGATAAAGTGCAAACTGAATTACATTGAGTGATTTGGATGATTTGGATGATTTGCTGATATGCATTTAATAATTTCTTATTAAAATGAATTTATAAAAAGAATGATAAATAAAATAAATTTAACAGGAAGTAAAGTGAGATTTGGACAGTATTTAAATTTTATATGTAAAATTGTAAATAATCAAAATATGAATTAAAATTAAAATTAATTTGAACTATATTATGTTTAATATTTTAAATAAAATTATATGAAAAGTAATTGTTGAATTTGGATAGGATTTATCAATTATAAACAATTATAAACAAACAGAATAAAATAATAATAAAAAAATTTATTATCAAATTTCTAAATACAATAATTAGTTAAAACAAAATCAGAATTAATCCAAAATGAATATAAAAAAAGTAAACGAAACAGGTAATTTGAAGTGGTCGTTTGAGTGTGGAAAAAATGCGTTATAACTCAACTTAAATGTAATTTAGAGATATAAGTTTGGTGTGATTAAATAGGTCTAAATGTCAGCTATAAAATTGCAAAAAGGTCACTCGGATAGGCCAAGGTTGAAAAAATTTATTGACAAATTAATCTACATACAAAATCGTGGTTTTGGTCAAAAATGTGGCCATAATTTTTTTCACACTTGGCCAATCCGGAAGATCTTTTTTTTGCAAGTTTATAGCAGAAACTGAGGCCTATATATTGACATCAACTTCATTTTGTTAAAATACGCTTGTGAGTTATAGCGATTTTTCTAGCTTCAAACTCAAACGGTCACACTCAAATGTCCTGTTTCGTTCACTTTTTAAATTCATACTAGATTTAATCGATACCTGTACTTTTTCATCCTGAACTTTTTGCATAGCGGCTTAGACACTTGTCTAAGTGTTCCGAACGGTGCTATGTCGTTTTGTAAAAATATCAAAATGGGCTTTTTGTAAAAAAATATCAAAACCCAAAAAAACGGCGTTTTGCAAAATAATATCAAAATGGGCGTATTGTAAAAAAATATCAAAACCTTAAAAGATTAAGAATCACTAAATGACCAAGTGACAGAACGACTAAGCAGTGATCAATAGTGTAAAATATGGTGATCACACATTTGCGGACTGAACATTTGCGGACTGAACAAATGCGGACCGACACTTGCGGACCCGACATTTTCGGACCAAAATATGACAAAAAAAAATTTAAAATTCTAATTTTTGTGCCTTTCTGAATGATTAACCACAAATAAATAGAATTCAATCCACTAAAACGGGCTTAAATTTATACCTCCAATAAGCTGATGATCCCTTAAATGATAATTGCAATGCAATATTATACATATGATAGTTTTTCTCTGCATTGTTTGGCGTTAGTACTTGGAAATCCGCTAGAATGGGACCATATTGATTATAATTATAAGTATAAATTGGAAAAGACGGAGGAGAGTCACTATCATTAGTCATAATTAGCCATTCTTATTTCATTTGCTTTTCGAAAAGACAAAAATTACCAAAAAATATTAATTTCCATTTTTTTATTTTTTGCCATTTTTGGTCCGCAAGTGTCGGGTCCGCATTTGTCCAGTCCGCAAATGTTCAATCCGCAAATGTCGCTCCACGCTCATAAACGGTTTCTTAGACCGTGGTGGGTCGTTTCCTGAAAATCGGCAATATTGATTTTTTGTCTTCAACAGAGGGGCGTTTCCT
>LDKF01000903.1:8954-35732 GCA_001026735.1 Rotylenchulus reniformis
TTTACGGTATATTAGCAGGGAAGAGGGAAAATTCAGGATAAGGATTTTGTATGAATTTTTTAAGTCTAACGACACGGAAGCATCGAGAGCGGATGCTTCGATTGGTTTGATTGAACTGCTACAAGTGCCGGAAATTTCATTGGCCTTACTCTGTTGGGCATCCACACCATTATGTACAAGTTTCTATGATGCATCACTAGGAGAACATCTTCACAAGGTCAATCTAACTTTTTGACTTCAAATATTTTAAATTGTTAAGTTTGTAAATACAGGGTGCGCCAAAAGTCTTGACCCTCAGTAAAAATTAAATAACTTTTTTATTAGTTGATCAAATTACAATCAAATACTGTAAAAAGATACGCAACAATATGGGGTATAAATACAATCATTAAGATTCTAAATGCTCGCCCTTAGCTAGGATACAGAGACGAAGTCGTGAGGAAAAATTTTCGGTAATGCGCCGCAGCTCTTGGACCGGAATTTTATCCCATTCCCGGAGAAGGGCCTGCATGAGCGACTCCAAATTTTCGTGAGGAGTAGTACAGGCCCTGGCCTCCAAAATGGCCCAGATGTAATAATCCATCGGGTTCAGAGCGGGAGAATATGGAGGCCATTCTTGAGATGATATGAACCTGGGCAGATGGGTCCGGCACCAGGTCTGAATTTCGAATCCTTTTGGGTAAAGACAAAATGCAAATTAAAAATCCTTTCTTTGACCTCAAAAGTAGTCCATAGAATGAGCTTTCAAAATGCCTCGGAGATTTCCCAATATGTTATAAACTTTGCTGAGTTTGACCCCTAGGTACCCAAAAATCTGGGTTTTTCTGCCCATGGAGAAGCTCTGGCCCAAATCATAATTGAAGATGGTTGTTTCGAATAAGTGACAACATGGCCAGAAAGAGGAGGATATTTTACCTATATTCTATCCTTTTAATGATTATGATGTGCCTCGTTTGTGAAAATTATTCTGTTCGGGAGAAGGATGGGGGGTACCTGCGGCGCGCTGGAGGAGCTCACGGCATCTTTGGACCCTAACTTTCTTCATGTCATTAGTCAGAAGCAGCGCTTTCTGGAGTTTGTAGGGCTGGATGCCTAGTCCATTTTTGGCCATTAGTCGAATGGATTCTCTATTGATCCCTGTCTCGCGTGCGAACCTTCTCATGGAAACCCGGGGTTTGAGGTCTATTCATTGTTTGATCCTTTTCCGGTTTCTGCTAGTGCTCACGGACTAGATCTCCCGCTCTTTTTGAAGTACTCTAATGTGCCATGCTCTCTATACATATAATTTAATTTTTTTCTTTTGAAAATTTTTTACTGGAATTTTTTGATGGTCCTGTAGACAATCATCCTTGAGAGCCTAAATGGGGTTGCAATTTTGGAGGCTCTTTTTCTCTAGTCGGATAATGATATTTTTTTATATTCTTTAGCTAGACTTTATAGAGAATTGAATGGGCTACAAAATAAAAAAAAGTGATAAAGAATTGCTCTCCTCAATGAAAAGTTAGGTGCAGAGAATTGAAAGGGTCACGACTTTTGGCGCACCCTGTATATATGCAAGTATTAATTATCAATAATATAAGAAATGGCATCTGTTTAGTTTTTTTCAAATTTGAATAAATAAATTTGTAGACAAAAATATTACTAAAAATACCCGGTTAGAATTAAAATCATCATATTTTTAGCTTTTTTAGTCCCTTTTGTGGGTTTAATCTGTTTTCGCCAGCAGTTCTAGGTTGTTAAAAAAGGAGGGCCATTACGGGCCTTAAAAAGGCTATTAAAACCAGTGATGCATATAAAAAATTTAGGCCTTTGTACATGAAGTTCAAAAATACTGAAGACAAATTTGTGCAGATTTTTACTTTTTTCTAATTTTTCCGAAAAGTTACAATATCGAAAATCTTTTTTTTTTCGAAAATCGAATTTCAGGAAAATCAAAAACTAATAAGATCAGAAGCTAGCCATTAATTCTGCACATCTTTGTCTCTTATATTTTTGGTCTAACAAGTCTAGAATTTTTTTCTAATTAGTCGTAAAGCGGCTTTTGACGTCAAAACTCCTGTTTTTATTTTCTCATACATATACATAATTCCATTCGTTTTAAAAAACAAATTTTGTTTTGTTATATTTTAAGAGAATTTTCACTAAAAATGCAATAATTTACAGATTAATGATTCGCCTTATTTGTTGGGCGTTCTCTTGTCAATTTCCGCTTTTGTCTACTCAATTATGGGCCCAATTTTGGGCATTTTGGTGGATCGGATTCGTCATTTGGATGCAATGATCATGGCCATCGGCACGGCCATGGCAATGCTGTTTGGATTGCTAATCGGGCCATCGCCACTAATCAACTTTATAACATTGTATTTTTTCATTTTTTCCAAATATTTAAAAACAATAAGAAAAAATAAAATTATTCGAACAGATTAGCTAATTAATTAATGTTCTAATTTTTAGCTTTTTGATCAATCAAACCTAATTCTCATAAATGAACCAATTAAAGAATAGGTATATAAAAATCAGAACAAACAAAAAAATTAAGAAATAGCATTCGATATAGCACATGATTATTAAGCATTTGATAGAAATTGTACCCTACGAACTAAACGAATTTACTACGATTTTTTCGATGAAATTTTTTGAATTTTTTGATCTCAGTAAATTAATAAAATTTTTCTAGGGATGTTCCTTTGCTGATCATCGTATTTGTCATACAAGGTTTATCATTATCATCGGTACATACTCCCACAATGAAGCATTGTATTGAGGCTGCAAAGTGAGGATTAATTAAAAATTTACTTCATTATAGTGATAATAATTTGATAATAATTTGTAAAATTTTAATGGACAGCTTCAAAAATATTCAGAATATGAAATGAATGTTCCAAAAAAAATTTATAAATTTTTCCGTTGATAAACTTTTATTTTTGTTTCTTTTTTTAGCATACATTATAACTTTGGAGAGATTTCCGCCGTTTCTGGCGCCATTTCAGGTCTAACACAATCATCACACTCTATAGGGTATATTTTCTTTTTAAAAAAATACTAAAAAACAATAAATTTTTAGTACCTTTATTGGCGATACTTTTGGAGGACTTTCTGTTCAATGGATTGGCTTTGAATGGACCGGAACTATTGCCGCCCTAGTGCAATTACCAATTGTATGTGAAATGGATTTATTTATTAAATTAATAATTTTCATTCCATTAAATGTTATGTTACATTATTTATTATTTATGGTAGATTTTAGAGATCAGCATTTTTGAAAATGTAGGAAAAGAATATTTTTAGAAGTGGAGGACAGGATCCTGTTACAAGATTTGCAGGACTTATCCTGCGCGGATTAATCCTGCACGAAAATCCTGCAAAATCCTGCACAGGATCCTTTCTACGCCGGTCTCTAATAGATATAGATTTGGGATTCGGTTTGTATTCTTTGATTTAAGGTGGGGGATCATTAGTTCCGTATACATATAGTAACAATACAAAAGAAATTCCGGAATCTTTAGAGTAATTTTTGCGGAAAGTTTTTCTTATCTGATTATTGTTAATTATATCATGTAAAAAATTGATTGATCATTGAAAACTTCAGTTGGATCCCTTAAATCTAGGTGAAATTCTGAAAATTTGGAATAGATTTAAATTTAATTCATCCCTATTAAAAACTTGTTTTTTGGACCCAGTATCATTGGAGGTATCGCAAAATCCGATTGAGATGATAATTGAGAAAAACAAAAATAAATTAATTTTTATTAAAGATATGCGGAATATTTGTGTTGCGGTCCTATCGATTNAAATATTTCTTTTATTACAAGAATAAATATAATATACTATTTTAATTTTCGATTTTTTGGATAATAAGAATCTTTTATGCGTTGCCTAAAATATCTTTAATCAATTTTATTATGCTTCTTTTTTTCCTTTTTTATGAATATAAATATTAAATATTCATCCTTATGAATTTCCTAAATTGGAAAAATCACACTGGATCCAAATAGAATAAAGTGCATTTAGCCTATCACATGACTTTTTGGCCATAGTAATTGGTCTATAAAAGTAAAATTGGTCTATAAAAGTTAATTTAATTCTATTGGGATTAAAACATTTTCCATTTCTATTCAGATATTATAATCATATTTTATGCCCATTTAACTAAATTAATTTTTTATTGTAAGATTTATAAAATGATTATTTTGGTTTTATTATTGGGTCTATCTTTTGATTTTACTTATTGCACAGTTACTCTGAACAATATCGCAGTGCATACGCCAGTGCATAAGAATGGTATTGATCAAAAAAGAATAGTCTTTATTTTAAATATTAGAAGCAAGTAATTTTAAAATTTATTGAATCTCATGTTTTATCCAAAAAGGTTGATGCAAAAATTTAATTTTAAAAACTATTTTTTGTGACCAAAATGAGAGACAAAATTATTCTCCCTTGAATCAATCAGGAATATGTAAAAAAAATAAAATTAAAAATATTTTTAATTTAGTAATAAAGAGGATTATTCAATATGTTTAAGGAGTTGTGGAAATTATTTTATTAATAATAAAAAAAATGTGGGGTTATATTCGAAAAACACATGCTATGTTAAAAATGAACAATAAATACAGCAAAAAATATTTATTAAAATTTTCAGAATCCCTGGGCATTGCGGAGGCTGGTGCCTTGTTAGGTGCTACAGCTCTGAAAAATACTCGAAATCTTGGATTCGGAGATGAACAAGACGCCAAGAATATGCACCATATTACTGGATCAAACGCAATTTCCACGACATATAAAGCCAATTTGCCCGTGGAAAAGAAAGGTATTTTGATTTTCCAAAAATTTATTCAAAAATAATTTTTTATTTTATTATTATATTACTAGTTTTTTTATTTAGATTTTGACCCATATTCATTTCCACATTACATAATTCCATTGGAAAAGCAAGAGGCAATCAAAGAGAGTTTGTTTGATCAGTATCGTCATTTTAACAAGCGTGAACCGCCAAAACAAATCGCCGAAAAATTCGCCAAAATCGCTTCTGGCGATGTCAATTTCCCGTCACCATATCAGTAAATATTTAAAATGAATCAATTTTTTAAAATATCATATATTTAAAGGCAAGAAATTATATAGACGATTATTAGATTGAAAATAATTAATTTTTATGAAAATTGGTAAGAATATACTTGCTCAACCATAATTTTTGAACTTTTATAATACTTACCTGGTGTTTACTTGGATGAATTTTTGAGTTAATTTGAAATAAATTTCACAATATTTTTCGAAAATAAAATTCATATTCTTTTTTTTATTAAATTATATATAAAAAGGAGTTAATTCACAGGTTAATCCAATTGATTCTTGGAATGCGGTCTGAGCCAATTCCCTACAATGAGCTTAGTCTGTTCCGACAAACTTTCGGCTTCGATTATGTGCCTTATGAACCGTTGGTTCCACCAGCCCCATTGGACCAAGAGAAATTGCGTGAAGAAGTTGAGAAGAACATTGCACAAATGGTGTTGGGCCATGATCCATCGAAAACACCAACAGAACTGGATAAGGGTGAGAGGGAGGGGTGGGGGATGAGGGAATCGATTATAGAAATTTGATATCTATCAGGTGCGAATCAATGTAATCTTAAAAAGATATATAATATAATATAATATTTATTGGATTTTGAATATCGAAGGGTGGCCATAACTGGTGTCAAAAGATAGAATGTCTTCTGTAAAATTGCAAGAATGGACCTCCCGAATTAGCCAAGTGTAAAAAAAAAAGTTATGGTCACATTTTTGACCCAAGCAACGATTCTGTAGCTTAATTTTTATAGCAGAGATTCAGGCCTACCTTTTGATGCCAAACTGGTTGCATTTAATTAATTATATGCAGTTATATAGAATTTTCTAATCTCCAAATCGAAACATCCTTTTGCTAAAATAGATATTAACTGCCAAAATAGACACTTAATAATTATAGTATATAAAATGAAAAAAATAGACAACCAAAGTGACAAAAATACTCAAAATGCAAAGCTATACCAAATAAAAAAAAGCTTTTTTCTTGGTTAAAACGGTATTACATGATCGATAAAATTCATTTGCTCAAATATTTTATAATTACAAATTCACCCAGTTGATCGCTGTAGTCACATCGATTCTTACGACTTGTTCCAAGTAGTTTATGGGTACGATTTGCGTGCCAAACTTGCTGCTGCTGATACGAACCAGCATTCAAAGCCAAAGTCCAATCAGTTCGAAAGGGTGTTTCACTTTTTGGACAATCAAAGAAAAAATTTCCAACACAAAATTGGGCATTTGTTCCACGATGACAAAATGTTTGAAACCACTGATGAAACTGATAATGTCAAGGACCCTTATCAGAAATTCAAACAGAACTTTGCACGTATGTTCAGATTATTTTATGTGTTACATTTTCATTATTTCTGCGTTTTTAGGTTTTGCACCTAACACATGGCTTGCCGGCTGGGCTGAGGTAAATATATAACTAGTTAAAACCGATTTTTCATTTCAATATTTTTGCAATTTTTTACTTTATCCGTATTATAAATAAAATGTTCACAAGTCAGTGCAAAAATCGCGTTACTATTTGAAATTGCAATTTTTTTATTTGTTTTGTTTTACTTTTTATTGACCATTATCCTTTTGGCTAAAAATATTTTTTTATTTTTTTCATTTAAACAAAAATATATATACCTATATTTTTAGATCCCAGTCGAAGGACATACTTTGTTGATCGAAAAAGCAACCGAAATCGTGAGAGCCATTCGTGACGCAAAAGAGGGGGACACGAATGTGGTGGACATGCATCAAATTTACGCTGACATAATGGCCATCGATGACGCGCACACCAAGCAGCGTATTTTCCAGTTTTTCATGCTGGTCCGCAACGATTTTGACCAATTGAGCACCCATTTGGCCAAAGCCTATGAGGATCTTTTCAGGGTAGAGGAGTTTTTAAATTTTATTATCAAATATTCTAGATGATTACGAATTTTAAATTAATTTTACATCTTTTTACATATAAATTTACTTTTATAAAATAATAAATTACATATCAATAAAAACCCAGGAATCCATAGGGTAACAATTTAGAGACGGGGTTTATTCTCATTTTAAAACCATTTTCTTTTGACCAAAATCTTAACATATTCATAATACCAAAACTTGTAAAAATAAAATAAATAATCGAATAATTTGTTATGTTAATAAGTTCAGGCCCTACTGAACGGAGGATTGCCAGCACTGAAGGGAGCATTGGTCAAATATCTGGATGATTATGAGGAGGCCACCCCAGCTGATCAGGCCAATTTGGCTCATATTTGGCCAAAAATCGCATGGTTCTACAATCGTATCAATGAGTACCACATAAAGAACGGGGCCATCCTTGATTTGCATTTTAGTATGAGTTTAATAATATAATTAAAATATAGACATGATGAAATTATTCATGCTAAATCGTTTGCTCCAAAAGTTACAAAATGGAAATAAACTAAAACATATTGGCATCTTTAATTTTTTTAATCAATGTTGGATTAAAAATATAAATTATGTTCACATGATTAATTTTTTAGATTTTTTTAATTTAAAAATTTCTGGAATTAATTTTTTCCTAATTTTCATAAATGATCGGAAAGCGTTCAGATCAAAAATCGGGCATAATTATCTGCATATAGCTTTTTATTAACTTTTTACCCAGCGTTGATAGTAATCACGCTTGGTTAACGCCAAAAGTAGTGTTTTTTACGTCCTACCACCAACCGTCCTAGCCAGCTTTACCGGACTCTATTGTATATTAAAGCTTTTATGGATTTTTATTTTTTAATTTATTCGTGGTAAAAACATCGATTTATCATAAATAGGTATATTGTTAATACAACCTTTATTATTTCCCAATGAAATCGACATCTTGAATGGAATCCCCAGAATATTTATAATTCAAATACAGCTGCCAATGTGTCCATGCTGATGAACCATCTGGCCCTGAGATCGGCCCAGGGCAGCATTCTGGCCAAACCTCCGCTGGTCTTGTGTTTGCTCTATGTGTTCTCTGGACTTCCCGAGATTCCGGACCTCGAAAAGTACGAATTCTTTTCGAATGCCCTTGACGAAGACCTGAAGAACCCGAAGAACAAAGAGTTCTATGACGGATTGGGCAAAGCACTCTCGAAACTTTCACTGCTTGTACACTGATTTATTTTTGCACACATATTGCATGGTTTATTTTTGATGTATTTATTTATATTGGGGATGCTTTTATTTTTATTTTTACGATGTTATTTTCGATGGATTGTAATTTTTGTATAAATTTTGTAGTTACTTTTTATTCTGACTCATACAATTTAAAAATTATATTAAAAAAATTAGCCCTTTATTTAATTTTTTGAAACTTTAAAATTATTCTTCTTTGATTACCCAAAAGAAAGTCTAAATATTGTTTTAATATATTTGCATTTTGATAAATAATTGTTTAAATTTTATTGAGAAATTATACCTTTATCGGAAGCTAATAAGGAGAGCTTGTATTTGGTATTCTGATTTAGGTATATATTTAGATTATTTGGTTTTTCAAATTTTCTGTGGAAAATTCGCATTGACTTCCTAAAAATCAAAGATGATTGGTCATTTATTCCATCAATTTTCATTTGTATTATTTTGGTCCAAATTTGGGTACAAATGTCGGATTGCACGAACATCGTCGTCCGCAAGTTCAAACACGGATTGGTGGACTTTGCTTAACGGATACATCACGGCCCTGGTATCGCTGGAGTGTTCCAAGCCCAACAGGTGGCCAATTTCGTGGACCAAAGTCTGTATTTTAAATTAAATATAGAATTTAATATAGGTATACTATTGACCATATACTATCTTAAAGAAGTGAATAAAATTTATTTTAAAAACAAGATTTTCTGATGATTTATCCGGAAAATTTTTACATAAAATAAGATCTACCTTAAAAACACTATACGATCCTTTCAATCCCTCTGCCGAGACGGAGTCTATTACAGGGGAGACTAATTTCTAGGAGAGGATTTATTTTTCTACCGAAAAGGAAGTAATATTTTTCGACACCATTTTTTAAACAATAAAATGGACGCTAATGTTTTCGTAGCAATATAAAATCAGAATGGAAAGAAATTAATCGATGTTAACTTGTCATTCATCTTTTTTCTCGACACCCATGATCAATTTTAACAGCCATAAATTGGGATGTTGCCAATTACGCAAAAAAAAATTGAAAAATTGTTGATTTTATAATTTATTTATCCATTTTGCTGAACAATACGGAATTTAATTACCCACATACCCTAAAATCAATTGAAAGGGAAAGAATTGGATGGATGATGAACTAACAGAAGAATAAATGAACCAAATTATTGGACCGCAAAATCTTTTTTAGATATTTTTCGGTAAACCATTGATTTTTTAAATTATATTTCTACATAAACAAAAATTGAAATTTTGAATAGCACACCCGGGGATCCTAATGCAAGGGGATTTATTTTTTAATCCCTCTTCAGAGGGGGGTCTATTACAGGGGACTAATTGCAGGGGGGACTTAATACAGTTTTTACGCGGTATGTACAATTAGATTTCTCTGACGAATTAAAAATCACAACATTATTTAAATTATAACATGGATTAATATACCTGATATAAATCAGTGCCTTTCTGACCATTTAGGGCCCAATTTTCCTCAGCGTCGAGGTGAAGCTCACCGATCGGCGGATAGAAAGCATGACCAATTATACCTTCTGAAACATTCTTAATATCAAGATGAAATAATAATTTATTTATTTATTAGAAAGCTGCTTTATCCAGTTAAGTATATAAAAATTATGTGTATTAGATTTTTATTCCAATTATAAAATCTTCAAAATAATATTTTTATTACATTTTTATGCATTTTTAATGGGAATTTTTCTATTTTTAAATGCTTAGACATCATCTAAAAATATATTTGCAAAAAACTTTTGAGATTTTAAATTTTACCTGGTCCATCAAACGGCATTCCATCGCCGTGGTCGCCCAACAAAAAGTGAATGTTCAGATCGGATTCCGTTTTTCTGCGTTTCACTTCCGAAAATTCTAGCATATTCGAAGCTTCTTCCCATAGATTGAAAGCCCTGTGGAGGGTATTGCTTAAGGAGGAAAAATACTAAAATTTACCAAAAAATTTCATAATGCTACCGTATTACAAATTGATCAGCTTCATCCAAATTGTCCGAATGGAGTCGCCAATTTAGTGTTGTTTTCTCCCATTTATGTCTGGGCACTACTGTAAATTAAAAGTCAAAATTCCCTGGGGGATTTTAAAAGCGTATATTTTAAATTAATTTAATACAATATTATTTTTTAAGCTTAATGCATAATATAATATTTAATTCATATGGATTTTCAATTAATTGCAATTAAATATAAACATATACAATATAAAAGAAAAATAATTAAAGACAATGTTTTTTAATTTTAGAATATTGATGAAATTACAGAATCCATTACAAATTAGTAGTTTAATTATATTCTATTATATATCTTGAGATCTATAGAATGGTGCTAGGGCGTTAAAAAATAATGCCAAATGGGCGTTTAAAAAAAGTACCAAATGCAAGAGCTTGGCCGAAAACTTTTTTGTTAGACCACAGACCAAAAGTATAAAAATCAAATTTGGGCAGAATTTTAGGCTCTATCTGTTGATATTTTTATTTTTCGAAATTTGAACAAAAAGATCGAAATATCAGCTAAAAAGATATTTTTCGATATTTCGGAATTTTATTCTAATTTCGAAAAAAATAAAGATACCAGAAGATAGAAGTAAAATTCTGCACAATTGCTTTTTATACTTTTGGTCTAGAAAAAAAAATACAAAAAAAAGTTTCGGCTAAAATTTTATATTTGGCACTATTTTTTAACGTCCTAGCACTCTATAGAATGGTTCGTTCCGCAAAAGTTAAAATGTCTAATTTTTACCAAATCTCTTTGTCCTCCACCGGTTCTGTTCTGCTGTACTTCTGTACATTGGAGCAGCATTTGTTGCCAATAATATTGCGGCCTCGAACAACAACGAAAAGGCCATAAATCGTCGGATCATTAGCATTATTTGCTAATTGCACTTTGTGAATGGAAAGGAAACCAGGCAACATTCACATTGCTAATTGTCTGATCAGACCACGAAAAAAGTGAAACCCCGCCAATTGATCGGATCCTTTGCGCGGTCACACCTTTTCACTCCATCCCTCTCATTACGAGCATAATCATAATCATCCAATTTCTGAGCTATAATCTGCTCATCTCTCAACTTTTGATGGATTTCTCGATTTTATGAGTTGATGTTTTATAGGCCATAAAGCCAAAATTAGATCAGATGTATTAGAATTATCGATTTAAGCTGATATTACTGTTTGTTGGAGCTAGAAAAAAAAATTCGACGAGGTTGTCAAATTTTTAAAAATCTTAAGAGAATTTACTTTGGATCATAATAATTTTTTCAAGATATTCAGAATATTTATTTTTAATTTTCCTTTTTTTCTTGCCTTTTTATTATTTCTTCCATGAATCAATGACGATTATAATTGTTCCTTTTTAATTTTTTATTTTGGTCTATTTAAAATAAAAATAATTTATTAGGCTGATAATTGCAAATTGATGATGAAATTATGCTTTTAATAAGATTATCTATATGAATCATCCATTTAGGGTCTTTGCCTTTCATTTTTCTATATTTTGCGATTTATTAATAATTGTTGTAGATAGGATTAGACCTAGATTTGAATGTGTGTTTTCCCGCCATTTCGTTGTAACATTTCCCCATGCTCCTCCACTTCCCTCATCCCTTTATAAGTCCATCCCCATTCCCCCAGACCATTCCATTATTCATTTTATTCATATTTTTCCGTCCTCATTCTTTGGACTATTTATTTGGAAATTAAGTAATAAATATTTTTATTATTATTTGATTCTACTTGTTAGTATTTGGTAATACCCTACAAATACATAACAAATTGGCGCAGTCAGCCAGTAAATTCTTCACTTCTTTCGAAAGTTATTTGTCTGCGAATTCTACGATTTTTGCTTCGACATTTCGAAATTCCAATTTGTAATTGGATTTCGATTTTTTTGCTGCACATTCGCCGACCAAATCTTGTGCTACTGATAATTGTCTTGTAGACTTTATCAGTTCGACAAAAGCACACGTCCTAGCCCCCTGTCTTGTAGGCAGCGATAGCATTTGCTTGTAGCAAATCAGGGCAAAAAGGACGCGGCATTGTTTTCGTCGGACAAACACCGAAAGCACAATCGATAATCGACCATGAATACAGCACAATTCGAACAATTCATGGCGTCATTCCAGCAGATGCTGCAGCCAATCGCCCAGCATCTACAGCAGCAAAATGCGCATCAAAGCAGTAGCGCGGCACTGACCAATGCGGCGACACTCGCCTCTTCACTCGATGCCCGGATTGGCAAGTTTGCCTACGACCCAGACAGCGGTTTCACCTTTGAACACTGGTTCAAACGGTACGGGAAGTTCATCGAGGAGGATGGCAAGGACCTAGAAGAAGCGACAAAAGTGCGACTACTCGTCGGAAAGCTTGCAGATCCCGAGTATGCCCGCTTCGCGGACAGCATTTTGCCGAAACTTCCGGACGAAATGGCATTTGCTGATGTGGTCACGCGACTGAAGGAACTCTTCGGTGATACGCGCTCCCTTTTCGTTCGCAGGTTCGAATGCTTCAAACTCAAGCAAAGCGCACACCAGGACGTCGCTTCGTTCTTGGCCCAGGTCAATGCTGCCTGCGAAAATGCTGAGCTCACACTCAGCAAAGAAACACTCAAGTGTTTAATCATGGTGGTCGGTCTCCGCGATGATCATCATGATTTGCGCCAAAAATGCTTGCAGTTGCTGGAAGAGGCCAGAAAGAAGAATGAAGACCTGACATTGGAAAAACTTGGAGAAGAATGCCGTGCGTTCCAGCTCATCCGGGAAAGCGCAAATTCGCTCGCCCATTCCGGAACTTCAAAGGCAGCGAATGCGGTCAATGCGCACCCGCAACAATGGAAAGAGCGGACCAAGGGCAAGAAACCAAAGCCTAAAGGCACCAAGGAACCGGCACCGACGGCACAAACTCATCTTAAATCGTGTCAAAAATGTGGCATCGACCACACACGCGAGCAGTGCAAGTTCCGCGAGGCGATTTGTCACGGTTGTCAGAAGAGAGGGCACATCAAGCCTGTCTGCATGAGAAAACCAGCAAGTCCGGACGAAACCAAGAAGCCCAAACCAGCGGTCCACACCATTTCCATTGAGAATGGCGACTCTTTTCACTGCATGGCCGCCGAAATTCAGGACTCCAACTGGTGGATCCTGCCGATCAAGATCAATGGCACTGAATTCCACATGAAAGTGGACACCGGAGCGCAGATTGCGTTGCTCACTTCGGACACTTGGCGAAAGTTGCACAAACCGAAGCTGACTCCGGCTGGGATTGAGGCCAAAAATTGCAACGGCCACCCGTTTCCGCTTGACGGCAAGTTGCATTGTGATGTCCAACTTGCGGATCAGCCAGCGACAAGGCTCACAGCTTTTGTCAGTAGCAATGTCCAGCACGACTTGCTTGGCATCCCATGGGTTCGCGCCCTCGGCCTCATTCCGGAGCACCTCTGGACTGGATCAGCATCCATCCAAGTGTCTTCCATCGAGCATCCCAAGCCCGGACCGGATCTCAAGGATGCCGAAACCCTTCAATCGGCTCTCCGATCGGCATTTTCGGATGTGTTTGGCTCCGAGCTTGGCCATTGCACCAAGATGAAGGCGCATCTTCATCTCAAGCCGGACGCCAGGCCAGTATTTTGCAAAGCGAGGCCCGTCCCATACGGTGCTCTCGAAACAGTTAACACGGAAATCGATCGTCTTTTGTCCATAAAAGCGATCAAGCAGGTCGATTTCAGCCATTGGGCAGCACCCATCTTGGCAGTGAAGAAGAAAAACGGCAAGACACGGGTTTGCATCGACTTCAGCACGGGACTGAACGATCGCATCGAGCTCAACCGTCACCCGTTACCACGCCCCGAAGACATTTACAAATCAGTGAATGGGGCCAAGTTCTTCTCACAGCTCGACCTGAAAGACGCCTATTTGCAATTGGAGCTCGATGATGAGTCCAAGAAGCTGTGTGGTATCAACACACATCGAGGCTTGTTTCAATGTGAACGCCTCCCCTTCGGCGTCAAATCAGCACCGGCAATTTTCCAACAGCTGATGGACCAGCTCGCTGCCGGTATTCCAGGAGCATTCGCATACCTTGACGATCTGATAATCGCAAGTCGAACGCTAGAGGAGCACAATGCGGCTCTCTTCAAGATTTTCGCGCGACTCCAAGACTATGGACTCCGCATCCAGATGGAGAAATGCAGCTTCCTGCAGTGCGAAATCACCTTTCTTGGCCATATTGTTTCAGCGGCTGGCATCCGTCCTGATCCATCGCGATCCGATGCTATCGAGAAAATGCCGCCTCCCCATGACCAATCCAGTCTTCGCTCATTTCTGGGAGCTTTGAACTACTACGGCAGGTTCATAAAGCAGCTGCGCGAGCTCCGCGGTCCCCTGGACGAGCTGCTGAAGAAGGATATCAAGTGGGAGTGGGCCGAGAAACATCAGCAAGCATTCGACAAAGCCAAGGAGATCATGCTCTCCGACTTGCTTTTGACTCACTACGACCCGGAGTTGCCCATCGTCGTAGCAGCCGACGCATCCAAAGATGGAATTGGTGCGGTCCTGAGTCATGTCTTCCCCGACAAGACAGAAAGAGCAGTCGAGCATGCGTCCATCTCCTTCACGGCCGCGCAACAAAACTACAGTCAAATTGAAAAAGAGGCATTGGCCCTCGTGTTTGCGGTCCAGAAGTTTCACCGCATGCTGTATGGTCGTCGCTTCGTTTTGCAGACCGACCACAAACCGCTTTTGGCCATCTTCGGCTCCAAGAAGGGCATACCAATTTATGCCGCGAGCCGACTTCAAAGATGGGCCCTGATTTTATCGAACTACGACTTTGACATCCGGTACATCAGCACGGAATCCTTCGGCAAAGCGGACGTGCTGTCCCGAATAATTGCCAAATATCCGAGACCGGAAGAGGACATCATCATCGCAAGCATCTGCTCCGACACAGAATGCTATGCTAACTCCGTCTTCTCGGTCGCCGTCGATCCGCTACCCGTCACCGCATCCGAGATCGCCCAGGAGTCGATCAAGGATCCAATTTTCCAGGAATTGGTCCGGCTGGTGAAAAAGGGATGGCCGCAGAAGTGCCCAGTGGATCCGGACATCGCGCCATTCTTTCCAAAGCGCGAGGATATTGCAGAGATTGAAGGATGTCTCGTCGTTGGGCCACGCACGATCATCCCTGAATCGTTGCGGAGCAAAATTTTGAAGGCCTTGCACATGGCACACCCGGGCATCACTCGGATGAAGGACATCGCCAAGCAGCATGTCTATTGGCCAGGCTTAAATTCGGACATTGAACGCGTTGTACGCACATGTCCTGAATGCCAATCAGCGGCCAAATCACCACCAAAAGTGCCATTGCAGCCTTGGCCCGTCACATCTGAAGTTTTCGAGCGAATTCACATCGACTTCGCTGGGCCATGCACTGATGGACACACGTATCTGATTGTCGTGGATGCGTACTCCAAATGGCCGGAAGTGTTCAAGATGGACAACATTTCAGCTTCAAACACAGTCAAGGCCATCAGATCCTTGTTTCATCGCTATGGGATTCCCAAGGAAATTGTATCCGACAATGGAACTCAATTCCGTTCGGCTGATTTTGCAGAATTCTGCGCCGAAAATGGGATCCAGCACACCTTCTCGCCACCTTATCACCCACAGAGCAATGGGCAGGCTGAGCGATTCGTGGACACCTTCAAAAGGGCCATGAAGAAATGTGCTGAGGAAGGAAAGGACTGGGCCGAAAAAGCATTGTTCTCCTACCGGACGACTCCCAATGCTGCGTTGAACGGACGTTCACCGGACGAATTGTTCCTCGGTCGCCGGATGCGCACCAAATTGCATTTGGTCCATCCACAGCCAAAGAAGGACAGGCCGGCGCCAGCAGATCCAGCACGGAAGCGCTACCGCCAGGACATGGCCCGCCAATTCAACACTAAACACGGCGTTAAACTGACCGAGTTTGTAACAGGCGAGTCAGTTTATTTGCTGAACTATCGGTTCGGCAACACAACTTGGCTCCCTGGGACGATCATCGAGCGTGTGAAGCAGTCGCCGACCTACCGAGTCAATGTTCCGTCATTGGGCCGAGATGTCCACCGGCACGCGAACCANCCCGCGCAGATTGGTGATGGACCCTTCACAGGCCAGATACGGGACGGAGGATGCAATTTAAAGAGGGAGATGTTGTAGATAGGATTAGACCTAGATTTGAATGTGTGTTTTCCCGCCATTTCGTTGTAACATTTCCCCATGCTCCTCCACTTCCCTCATCCCTTTATAAGTCCATCCCCATTCCCCCAGACCATTCCATTATTCATTTTATTCATATTTTTCCGTCCTCATTCTTTGGACTATTTATTTGGAAATTAAGTAATAAATATTTTTATTATTATTTGATTCTACTTGTTAGTATTTGGTAATACCCTACAAATACATAACAATAATATAATGACTTATTTATGATTAATGACTTGGATGGCATTTTTAGGCACAACATTCACAACATTCAACTTCCCTAGACAAAAGCATTTTTGAAATTCTACACGATATTGAGAGCTGAAATTATTGGATAATTGATAATTAAATTTTAAGATAATGATAATTATTAAAGATTTAATATTTTATCGAAATACAATACCTGCACAGAAATAGAAATGGCGTGCTGCTACCGTAACCCGCCACATACAGACTGGTATACACCGTATTGGCCACATATTCCATAGCAAAAATGTCCATGTTGAGAAGTGGCATTATGTAATGGGCGAAAATTAGACCCTTAAAAATAAATGTGTAAAAAAGGAGAAAATTAATAATATTTATCTTTTTCGTTTAATTTTATTTAGCGTCCAATTGTCCAAAATTGTCCAAAATCCAACTAATTGTCCAAATCCTTCTTTATCCGGCGCCCAATTCTTCAATATTCATTAAATAAATTCTTTTATCGATTTTTATTATTTATTTTATAATATTTTTACATATTATCAAAAATTTAGTTTTGTAGTTTTTTTTATTTTATCTGATTTTGAGCATTTTTAGATAAAAAGAATAATTGTTTAAATTTTTATTTATAAAAATAGCATTTCTCAACAAAGTACCCCGATGTTGCATATCAATCCGATTGACATGACCAAGCTCAATGACAACATCACCGATTTGATGACATTCGAGACTAAATATAAAATTTAATTTATCATAAAAAAAATTATTTTTACCATTTGCGTTTTTGCACAAAATTATCATCCAAACCATTGCATAGCAGACAAATTCCAAACAATATATGACGAGGGAGGCTGGAAGATTGACCAAATTTTCTGGTTGTAGAGCCGGATCTTGCAAGGCACACATCACTTGTCTGTATTATTTTTGATTCATTTCGTCGATTGATTTTATTTATTTCATTCTATATTCATACCAAAGATTTCATAAAATTGAAGAAAAGATTCTTTAAATACAAATATTTTATTTTTTATTTTCGGGTTAGTTGACAAAATGACGGTTTTTAATTTTATTTTTTAAATTTGTCACTTGTCCCAATGTAAACTGGCTCCAAAATAGTTCCAATAGGCGTAAAGGGTCATGTTTGAAAGGAAAGAACAAATAATCAGTATTTTGAAAAGCATCACTTTCCCACGCATTTTGTACCTTAAAATGTGTGTGAACTGTGAAATTTAAAATGAAATTTTCCATTAAAAGTAATAAATGGAAAATTATGTATTTTAGCCAGCATTAATTTTTATTTTTTATTTTTTCAAGACTTGATAGCGTGTTTTTCATGGATTTTTCGGGAAGCTAAAAATGAACTTATTTTCTATATTTAACTTTTTATAGTTTGATCGGGCAATTATTTTAAAAAAAGCATTTTAGATGGCCAAAATAGCACTTTTTATTGTTTTAGCACTAGTTCGGATTCGTATAGGTTATTTTGGATGACCGCAAAAAGATCAGTCAAAAAAACCTAAATTAGTGTAATTTTATCTAATATCTAAATGATACCAGATTGGACAAAGAATTCCAAAAAGCCGATCGATGCCAATAGACAATTGTAAATGGAGCGCAAAACCGGCACCAAACAGTGGAACGCATTGGATGAGATAACAGATGCGGAGTGAGATGAAGTTGAAGCCGAAGAGGAAGACGAAGAACTTGACAGTGTAGCCGATCAGAAGGAAGGAGGCCGAGAGGGCGTAGAGAGCGATCAGAATGTTGCAAGGAGAGCGGAGGATCCTGATCAGATGAACAAAAAAGTGTGTCTTCTTATTGATTCTCAAATATATATATTTGCTTAAATAAAGCACTTAATCGTTAAAAATGAAACTTTACTTGGATTTTATAGTGATATAGATGAGCATAAAATTCAAGAAAATGCCCACAAAACAAATAAATGCAATCAATCCATTTAGAGCAATTTCAATTGGCACTGTTCCCGCATTCTTGTAAAGCTCGTAAAACTTAAATTTTTCTTTTAAAAATGATTAAATCTTTTCTTACTGGGTCCGTGTTGTCCGTCATAGGTTGCGAAATCTAAAAAAATATATATAGAAAATCAAAAAAAAAACAATTTTCGGATTTGACCATTTTCTGGGTTATTTATTAAACTGGGTTTTTTAACTTGGATTTTTCATACTGGATAACTGGTTTTGCCCTAAAGTCAAAATTACTACAACTTATTAGCAAAGTCTATGATTAACTGGGGCTTTAACTCAGGGTTCCCATCTGAAAATTTTCGAAATAAGAACATTAGGCTGAAAAAATAAGATTTTATGGTCAAAAATAAGAACATTTTACAAAATGCTTTTAAATGAATTAAAAATCAATTTATTTATATAATTTTATATCAAACATTGTATTTTTCATTCTCGTTAAACACTTTGAGCAATTAGGAGATTGAAATAAGCATATCATAAAAATCTTTTTACGAATTTTGAACCCTTTTCTTAGGAAACAGTTGCGCAATGGCGGCGGTCCCGACAGGGGCCGCCGGAGAAAATTTGAAAATTTAGCTCTCTTTTCTTAAGAAAATTGGTCATTTTTAAGATATTTTTTGGAAAAAAACTGTTCGATATGCCGGCCGTCCCGATTTTTTTGAAAAGGGGCCGCCGGAGAAAATTTTGAAAATTTAGACCTTTTTTCCTGCGAAAAATGGCCCATTTTTGAGTGAAAATTCCAATATAATTGTCGAGGGTGATCTGGGAGGGATCGATCGACCAACGGGGTTTTTCCCTTCCATCCCCTCCCCTCGGGATCCCTTTTCCCCGTCGGTTGCCTTTTCCTTCCCTTTCCCCGTGAATCCCTTTCTTCCCCAAATCCCCGTCTGAATGAACAACTGTCCCCTCCTCCCCACGTCCCTATTTAATCCCAATCTTTGTCTTTATTGTGGTTCAGTTTTGGAGGAATGGAGTAAAGATCTGTTGAATGGATTGGAAAAGGGAGGGGGGATTAGGGTCTGGGTTGGGGCACCCGCTTGCGGGCTCGTCCCTGGGAACGGTACCCCGAAGGAGTTGGATTCTCCCCAAATGGAAAGTGGGAATCTCAACTCAGGGACCGAACCCTAAAACATCCGAGGACCGGGATGGACCCCTGAAGGGAAAGTGTCCATCCCGCTGTCTCTCGACATGCAGGTCCCGCCCGGATCTGAAAAGCCGGACCCACCACCCTTCCCTCCTCCCCATCCAAAAGGAAGAAGTTGGAGGTAAACAACGGAGAAGGTGAGAAAAACACCTATGATGCGGAAAAGTGCAAAAAGGGAGAGCAGGGAAAGAAAAGGAAGAAGAAGGGAAAGAAAGGACAGCTGTCTGGGAGGGGGCAAACAAAGAAAGCATGGAGAGAGAAAATTGTTGCGGAAGCTGAAATAAAGAACAGGGGAGAAAACTGGAAATTTTTGAGTAAGAATGGGGAAAAATTGAGGATGACAAAATGAACGGATCAGAAGAAGGAAAATGGGCAGTGTTGACTCAGAACAACTAAGCAGATCAGAAAGAAAATTTGAAAGGAATTAGGGGAACCGGGAATCCGTAACCGACGGATAATTCGACACGTCATCTTCGCCGAGCTACAGTATTAGTCTTCCGTCCCTTCTTCCCCGAACTTTGACCCCAGAAGCGCTAAATTGGTGGATAATCGGTTAGGCGCCAACCGATCCCGTGAAAGAAAAAAACGGCTGGAGGCAGCGAAGGCAGCTGACGCGGAACCTTGTGCCTGATCAGCACTCGAGAACGGAGAGCGGCTGGCTGAAGGCGGCGTCTCGCGGGACGTCATCTTTCCAAAAAATGTTGATTAATTGGAAAAGGGAACTCTGGGATTGGCGTATGACCAACCCACGAGAAAAAAAACTGGGGCAAAAGAAAAGGATGAGAATAAAGTGTTAGCCGACAAAGGCAGGAGGATTAATCAGCCAGCCCACGCCCCCACAAATCGGATCCATAGTCTCCAATCCGAGACGTCGGTACCAAACTGCTTAGTAGAAGGGGACTCAATGGGGAATTATTTGATGGACATTAATTTAGCGCAACTGACATTCAAATTTTGAAAAGTTTTCGACCATCTCTGATCTGCAGAAACAGTCGACCGCCTGCCGAGAATTCCAACTGGCCATTGTCTGCCCTGGGAAGAGTGCCTTTGTCCTACACCGAGGACAATAAGGCAGTTGGGGACCGATCCAGAATCATCGACAAGTTTACGGTAGCCTTATAAATTGAAAAATTGTTGAGAAAAATTTGGAAAAAAGGGAATTAAGTAAAGAAAATTTTTAAATCAACCCTTTTATACCTGGGCCGCAAGGGAAACGCCAGGTCATAAAGGAAAAATTCTAATTAGCTCATCTCCACCAACAAGCCCTCAAGGGAAAGTCTTGTTTGGTAGAGTTCAAAAATTTTTTCAAGACCAAAAATACCACAGGCCCTAAAGGGAAGTTCGTGTGGTCTTTAAAATTTTTCAACGAATAATTCTCTGCCCTAAAGGGAAGTCAGAGAATTATTTCGTAGTAAATTGCTCGGAAAGTGCGTGTGTACTGAAAGGTGCAGAGAAGGCAAGAGATCGAGAATCGGAGGAGTCGAACCAGTAATCGAGCAAGGACGCGCATTTGGAAAAAATTCCATCTCACTCAAAGGCATCCTCGGGGGATCGATCATACAAAGGAAGAGTTGATCCTCGATACCAGCGAAGTCCGATCCGAACCCGGAGCCAACGAAATCAAGCGGAGGACCTTCTAAAAGGCGAAAGAGAAGATATGGCAGACGACGAACTTGTTCAAAAAATGACAGAGATGGAGGAACAACTTAAAAGGCTGTCGATGCACACCTCGTCCGTGGGCCTACCGCAGCCGGAACGATTCGACGGACGGAAGAGTCTGGTAGACTATCTGCGGTCGTTCAACAAAGTTGCGACCGCGCACGGATGGTTGCCTGGGAGATGTGCCCAAATTTTGCCTCTTTTCTTGATGGGCGATGCGAAGGCGGCATATGACGGATTGGTAGCAGACCAGAAAAATAGTTGGGAGAATTTGATTGATGCTCTGGCCGAAAAGCTGACCAAGAAATCGTCTAAGGAATCGGCCCGACGGGAGCTAACCTCGCGCAAACAACGGAAGGACGAAAGCTTGCGAGAGTATGCTAGAGTATTGCGTGACCTAGTTGACAAGGCATATCCGGACGGAGCAATAGATCCAGCACTCGGAAAAAGAGAACCCGGTGTTCTGCCAGTGCCTGATCGAGCTCAACGAGCTGAGCGTGTGAAGACATTCAAAGATGAGATGGCGCGCGACTTTTTCCGAAATGGAATTCGATCTGAAGTGCGAGAGAAAGTCATGTTTATGCCGAATCCAGAAACATTGGAAGATGCAGTGAACCAAGCTATCGAGATCGAAGAAATTCAGCAGCATCTGAGGCAGGATACTGTGGCATCGCTCGAAATGACGCATGAAGCAATCCAGGATCTGAAAGCGGACATCTGTGCTGTGAAAGCACAGCAGAAATTATTCCAAAACCAGTTGCCGCAAGACCGTCCGAGGGAATACGGTGCGCAATACGAGCGAAAAAATTATGGATGGGATCCCAGAATTCAAGGGCAAGAATGGACCAACTATGGGAACCAGAGCCGACAATATGGCACTTTTCCAAATCGAGTGGCATGGTCAGGTCCAAACCGAGACAGAAGAGAATTCAATCGTCCCAACCCTGCACCAGAGTGGAATTACGGTCGATCTCGCGGGAATTGGAATCCTAGAGGAAATTACCAAGGCGACAGAGACAACTTTCAAAATGCGACGGCACCTTCATGGTCCCAACGACAGAACTGGAATGGAAATCATGTGCCATTGGGTACGAGAGGAAGTGTTGAAAGCGGACCGCCGTACGGTGTAAACAGCGTGTCGGAGCAGCCGAGCTCGTCAAATCGACGTACACCATCACCACTTTTTCCTTGGCTTGTCGTTGTGTGCATATTTGCTTTATTCTCGGGAGCGCTCGGGCAATACCAAATTTGTCCGATGGATCGTGGTGCCTTGGTTGACATACCAATAAAACAGGAATGCAGATTGACAGAGGCAACTGCGAAATTGGCCATGACTGCGGAGCTGTATCTACCCATCAAAGTGCCCAAAAGGTTCACCGCGTACAAATGTTATTCTCAGATTACAATAATCTGTACTTCGGCCTTTCTTTGGATAAAAGAGAAAGATGAGCCGAAAATTTTTCAAGGAGAAGCTGTCACTCCAGAACAATGCTGGAGTCAGCTATGGGATGAAAGTGCGGTACGGAGAGATACAAAAACCTGGTACACAGGAGGAAAGCCAAGAGCCAATTATGAAACCGTCGGCGATAATTGCACCACAACAGTGAACATCTTTATGGAACGAGGTGAAGGAGCCATTCTTGATCACTCGGTGTACACCAATTGGGGACACGAATTCCCGGATCGAGAGGAAGTTCAAATGATGGGACAGGACGATTTCTGGTTTTCTGAGGTCGACACCGAGGCCAGAGAAACAGTCATCTGGCAACTTCCAGATGCAAGCTATCGCAACACACATGACCCGTATGGACCTCTCAATGTGACAATCATCAATTCGGACATTTTCGTGTTTGAAGAATTGGAATATGCGTTTCGGCGGAACAAGGAACAATCACAGGGCATGGCAACAGGCATTCCATCTGAAGCAATCAGATTGGACAATGATGCTTTCGTGGTAATCGAGAAAAGGATGCAAACTCGGATCAAGCGCGCCGATCCGTTCCGAATAACACCTGAAAAGAAGCAAAGGCCACAGAAGAAGGTGCCTGAACGAAAAGAGCGACCGACCAAAAAACCTGCCATCCGGAAGGATGGAACATCCTCTGCAAATGTGGGGGCGACTAAATCACCGGAAGTGGATGCAATTACGACGCTTAAACCAGCAACTACCACGAGCCAACCCACCACGACTCGTGCGGTACCAACTACTGTGTGACCAAAGTTGACCACGACCATTCGGCCAACTACCACGCGTCCAACGCCCACCACGACTCGTGCGGTACCAACTACTGTGCGGCCAAAGTTGACCACCACCACTCGACCAACTACCACGCCTCCAACGCCTACCACGACTCGTGCGGTACCAACTACTGTGCGTCCAAAGTTGACCACGACCATTCGGCCAACTACCACACGCCCAATGCCCACGACAGCTCGCGCGACACCGACCACGGTGCGACCAAAGTTGACTACGACCGCTCCTCCAATGCCCACGACAACTCGTGCGATACCGACCACAGCACGACCAAGGTTGACAACCACAACTCGGCTGATACCGACAACTGCGCGTCCAAAGGTAACCACGACCGCTCGTCCGACTATTACGCGCCCGATGCCCACCATAACCCGCACGGTACCGACCACTATACGCCCAAAGATCACCACCACCACTCGGACAGTGTTAACTACTACAAGTCCGGTGTCGGCAACGACCCGTATGAGTACGACGAAACCGATGGCCACTTTGACGGTACCAATAGCGAAGAAACCGCCCACCTCTCCACCCGCCCCCATTAGAGCCACATCTGAGAGAGTCTCGATTCCGGTAATACAGCCGACTCCGCCTTATGAAGACACAGAATTGATGGAAGATTTTGAGGATTTGGCGACCCAATCAGCAGAAACGGTGGAAGAGTTGCCTGAATGGTACGAAGACACGGAACAAATGGAAGCTCTGGTCCCAACAACCTCGATCTCAAAGAGAGAAGTTGAGGAGGAAGCGCGAAATCAAGGAGGAATGGTGTCCCGTCAAGTCAGTCATGGGAATGCCCGCTTGAATTTTTTCGCACAGAGGCAACATGAGAAGGATGAACGATCCGCGCGAGAAAAATGGCTCGATACCTGCAAACAGGCGAATCAAATGATCGAAGTGGCTAAGGCCCTAATTCGTCAAGACCCAGCCAGCGCAGCAAGATTTCTGTACGGAAGGGATGACATCATAGCTCAAGCAGAACCGAAGGATCCGTTAAAGTGGCGAATCGCCAAATGCATTCCAGTGAAGCCGGACAACATTTATTGGGATCAAAAAGTGGCAGAGAAATGCTATCACGATTTACCCGTCAAGGTCCACCAACAAATCCTATTTGCTAAACGCGGTACCCGTGATCTGATGTTGGATTCCACGGAAATTCCCTGTGGGGAGCGAGAACGAATGCCACCGGCGAACCAAACTGAGTTGATGGAACTCGAACAAATAAAGGAAGGACATGTATTCATGTCCCAGGAGTTTGAAGGAGAGAATCCATTCCTATTCAAGATGGGATCAATCTACCCGACGGATATTGAGCGAATGGAGCAATCGTTTGTACGATTCAAACAAAAGATGAATCATCCAGAACTGGTGATCGCTTCCCAGGAGGATCCACCGATTAACAGGGAGATACTGCAAACTGTGATGGAACGTGTTCGCAATTTTGGACAACGGGCTGGAGATGCCGTGAAACAGGAAGTAGGAAATTGGACTACTAAAGTTGGTACATCCCTAAATGATGCAAAGGGAGTAATCGAAAAAGCAAAAGAGTTCAAGGAAGGGTTGTCAAGCTGGTGGCACACAATAAAGTGGCTAGTACCAACAATGCTCGTTGTCGTCATCGCACTGACGCTATGTTGCGGAATCTCCATTTGCGGATGGAAATATCGAGGGTGCCTATTGACAGGGTGCCGACTCGGCCGAACATTGGCTCAGGTTCTCACGGCAGCTGTACGATTATTCTGCAGTGGAAAGAAACGGGATCCAACAATCGCAGCGGTCAAACCGGAAGACGGACAACCGAAGCCATCAGCACCGACTTTTGAGGAATTGATCCGTGAGGAAGTTTACATTCTCGATCATTTGCCGGCATAAATCAAGCATTGAACTTCATTTACAACTCCAAAATACACCACCAAAATACTCCGGAGCAACTACGACCGTCAGTACCACCCTGCGACTTCAAAGCTAATCCCGTGGCAAAGACAACTGTTACCCCATAACCATCGCAGCACCAACAACCTCCCATAACTACTCTCAACAACGATACAGAAGGGCCCACTGAACCCGAAAAGAAAGGAAGAGGAATGGACCGGGAGGTCCATTTTGTGACCGGTGGGGAGTGTCGAGGGTGATCTGGGAGGGATCGATCGACCAACGGGGTTTTTCCCTTCCATCCCCTCCCCTCGGGATCCCTTTTCCCCGTCGGTTGCCTTTTCCTTCCCTTTCCCCGTGAATCCCTTTCTTCCCCAAATCCCCGTCTGAATGAACAACTGTCCCCTCCTCCCCACGTCCCTATTTAATCCCAATCTTTGTCTTTATTGTGGTTCAGTTTTGGAGGAATGGAGTAAAGATCTGTTGAATGGATTGGAAAAGGGAGGGGGGATTAGGGTCTGGGTTGGGGCACCCGCTTGCGGGCTCGTCCCTGGGAACGGTACCCCGAAGGAGTTGGATTCTCCCCAAATGGAAAGTGGGAATCTCAACTCAGGGACCGAACCCTAAAACATCCGAGGACCGGGATGGACCCCTGAAGGGAAAGTGTCCATCCCGCTGTCTCTCGACAATAATACAATGTATGGGGATGCCGGCCGTCCCGATAGGGGCGGCCGGAGAAAATTTTGAAAATTTAGACCTTTTTTCTTAACAACATCGGTTATTTTTGAATAAATTCTTCCAAAAATCCAAAAATAAGGACAAAATAAGGACAAGGGTCCAAAATAAGAACAAATCTTACAAATAAGAACATTTAAAATTTATAAGATTAGGACCTTCAAAATAAGAACAAATCTTATAAATAAGAACATCTGGGAACCCTGCTTTAACTAGAAATAATTTCTTAGTTTCAATTTTAAGTAAAAATTAGCAAAAAAAATCTAAAACCCATGCGAACTGGTCGTTGTAAAATATGCCAATCAGGGCTGTACACGGGCCTGCTCCAGGGCGGCCCGGCCCGGCCCTGACCTCAACAAAAAAAGCCCGGCCCGGCCCGTTGACTAACAGGCCCGGCCCGGGCCCGGCCCAGGCCGGCCCGGATAGGCCCGGAAAGAATTTTTAACCAAATTTTTCCA
>LDKF01000904.1:0-18731 GCA_001026735.1 Rotylenchulus reniformis
ATTACCAATAAACCCCCAAAATCCCGAGCATCAAAATTTGTAGACATTTATTCCAACATTTAAGAAATTTGTATAAAATGGAAAATAATATTTTGAAATAATTTTATTTGCTTGTTAGTTAGGTTTGAGGAGCCGGGAAACATTTCTTGGAGAAGGGGTGTTCTGGGCTCTTGGGTACATTAGTTCACAAGGACCAACTTTCAGAATTGCACCTATTTCTGTTAAGTTAGTAACTAGTCTAATCCTCTAATAAATTTCACGATTTATGCTAATAAATTTTATTGCATCACAGAGAAACGCGTTGTGACTGAATTAACGGTTCCATGCGGGAAGGCACATTTGTACACCATTTTTGGTATCCTAGGACGGAACAGGTAAGTTTAAAGCTCACTAAAGCTAAAATGGGTTTGCTAGAAATAACTTCGTTTTCGAAATTGATAAAAGTTTATTTAGATAAAATTTTCTATATAAAAATCTGATATTTTTCAGGATCAGCCCATCCACAATCATCTTGGACTGTCTTCCCCTTCATCATCTTCCTATTTTCAACCAAATGGATCTCCGATTGGCCTTCAAAATTCTTCCCAAAATATGTCATCTTTTTACAACACTTTTAAGCCAATTTTTCATGGCTCTTTCCATCAAAATCTTTCACTAAATGGTCCTGGAATTTCTTCTGTTTCTTCTCGCGATCAAAGTTGCCCTGATCCTCCTCCACCGGGTGCCGAAAAAAGGGCATTGAATGCCGAAAAGGTAAATATTTCATGTTATTATTTTTGAATTCGAATTTAGGCGCCAAAGTTTTCGCCATTGCTCTTGAATAAAGTGGGCAAAAATATTCGAACCAAAAATCGCTGCCCCAGATTTCGGCCATTCCAGATTTCGGCCACTCCAGATTTCGGCCATTCCAGATTTCGGCCACACAGCCAAAAACCCAGATTTCGGCCACACAGCAAAAAACCCAGGTTTCGGCCACTCCAGATTAAATATCAATTTATGGGATGTTTAAATATTTTAAAGAACTTTTTAGGGCATCCCGGCTATGCACATATTAGTTGCGGCTTCTACATGCGGCATCCGGCTATGCATATGATGGTTTGGTTTTTTTGCTGTATGGCCGAAATCTGGGTTTTTGGCTGTATGGCCGAAACCTGGAATGGCCGAAATCTGGAGTGGCCGAAACCTGGTTTTTTGGCTGTATGGCCGAAATCTGGTTTTTTGGCTGTATGGCCGAAACCTGGAATGGCCGAAATCTGGGAGCGCCCCAAAAATGCATCGGAGATGAACTTGTGAGTTTACATTATTATTATTATGTAATTAATTGTCTTTCCGCAAAAAAGTATTAAAATTTTTGCTAGTTATTATGGGTCAACTTTTAAATATATTTTAATATCGCATTTCACTTTTTTGAATTTTTTCAGATATTTGCCAAAAACCCGGCAGTGCATTTATTCTGATCCCTTTCGAGTGCCATCGAGAATCTATGGCACCGGCGAAGAGAACGACGATGATCAGCAGCAGGACGAGGAAGATGAAGAGGAGGAGAGTTCGGCGAGACAATTGGCCAAGGAATTTGCGGATCGAAGAATGGACCCGAAAAAGCGGATGAAGAAAATGCTGAAATGGATCAAGGACAACTGATAGGAAGGAAGGAGGCATTGTTTGGAGTGAAATCGAATCGACAGCATAAAGGGCACACGAATCCATCAATGTCTGATTATTTGGGTAATTTTTTGTTTTATTTAATTATCTTTTTTTCTGATCATGATTGATTTCTTCCAAATATATACTTGCTGTGTCATTTTTTTATCTATAATAATAGATTTGCATACAAGAAATAGAATAAAAAAATTACAAATTCGTCAACAAATTGATTTTGGCAATTTCGAGCAGAAATTGAGGCATTTCAATAAACATTGTTCGGGGAATTTCAACGACAGCAACACCCACGGCATATATTCTGCTTTCAATACCTATGATGGTAAAAACAATTATTATATAAACAACCAGCAGATTGGAACTAATATGTTAATACCTTTTTCAATTTTCTAACCTTTATAACCATTTAATGTTTCCATCAGATTTTCGACCAAGATCTGACTTCCATCAACGACAATTTGCCCTTGGTGCGCAAATTCGGTGGCACTTCTCCGATAAATTTTGTTGGCAAATCTGACGGGGACCAACAGTCTCAGCTGTTTCATCTCCCGGGGCCATTTGCACTGTTGCGATTGGCCAACTTCGTTGACAAATTGCTTGGCAAAGTCCGCGCAGTTATTGCGCACTTTGTCGTAGGAGCCATGGACGAAGGGACCCTTCGTGGTAAGGGAGTCACATTTGTCAGGCTTTGTAACGCTGCTCAACTTGTTCAATTTTTCATATAAATTGATTAAATCAGGTCCAAACTTCCTGAAAATGGAGATTACGAATTATTTAATAAGATTACACGGTATATATTAAAAAATTATTCTTTCAAAAAGTGGCAATTCTATAAATTACTCTCAGAATTTCACTAAAACTTATCAGTCATAATAAACTTATCAGTCATAATATCTATAAAAATTATTCTTTTTTCAACTCACATATCCTCTGCTTTTCTATTTGGTCCAATTTTGTTCCAAACTTGTAGTTTTTGGCAGCCTTCGCCCTCCTCCATCTCCTTGATTTTGGCCACCCTTCGATTCCATTCCTCCGCACTTCTCATCCCCTCCGGCAATGCAAATTCCTCGCTTTCGCCGTTACCAAGATGGGCTTTGTACCATATTTTCTCGTCTTGCGCAGACATTTTTTCCACAAGGGGAAACTTTTGCTGCCCAAGTCGTAAATTGTTATTGAGTATCAGGTTGATAATCTGTTCATGATCCAGTTCAGTGCTGATCGGTTGTTCTTGGGCATCGATGAGATTGAGAGTTTTTCTATAAAAATAAAAAATGAATTATTCTATAAATAATTTGAAAACATCTTATAATTCTTGGTGTATGTATTTTAAAGGGAAAAGGTTTGATTATTTCCACTGACATGTAATAACTTTCATAGGTCTTTATGTTGGAGACAATGCGGCCAAACTTGAGGTAAAATCTTTCCTTGATTCGCAATTTCCCGACATCATCGTCAAAATAAAACTCGGGGTCCATTTCTGAAATTGGATTTTATGATGCAATTGATTATTCTTTGCATACCATTTGTGCATCGTATTTTGCCAAATTTGTCGGGTATTTCACAAATGGAGATCAAATTTTCATAACCAAAATGGAATTCTTAAATAAATAATTAACATAATTTTTAAAAATGGAAGTATTAATTAATAACCAATTCCATGGACCCGTAAACCTGCATGGTTGAGGTGCAAAAGCTAAAATTATAATGATTAAAGAAAATAAATTCTTTTTTTACTAATTATTTGAACTTGTACCTTGTCAAGTTCTATTTTTTGTCCCAACAATTTTCCTTTGAGTATTGTAATATCATATAGGGAAAGTTGAATTGGACTTTTACTGGGTGAAGGATTATTATGATCCATTATTATGTAAGATGAAATTGTTTCGGATCTGATAAAATACATTTTATCATTTTATTTATTTTTTTTAATAGGAATCGGAAATATAATAAAAAAATGAAAAGAATAATTTTGAAATTTCAACGAGTCAAATGATTTGTAAGGAAATCGTTGGATGACTCAACAATTGAAAATCACATGGGCGGCGAAGGAAATTATGGGAAAAGAGAATAATCATTTTATTCGGGAATTTTTTTGTTGATAAGGCAAATAAATATGTGAATAATGGATGAGGAAAGGAAGGAGCAATCAATTGGCTGATTTTTATATTTTATGTATGTATATAATAGTGATTTATAAAAATTTATTTTAACTACGAAAAAGGTTCATTTATTATAATTTTTTATACTGATTAGTATAAATCCAATAAAAAATTATTATTTTCTTACGATCTTATTTTTGTAATTAGATCTTTTTTGATATAAAATTTAATGCGATACCGAAACTTTTTATCATTTTTTTCGAATTTATTTAATTTCTGATCTTTTTCATTTTTACAACTAATCACAATTCATTGTGAAATTTGCTGAAGGAAAATTTAGTCAGTCCCGTGAAAAATGTGTGTTGTGCTTATGCTAGCTTAAAGTTTTTTATCTCACAGAATAAATAAAAGGATTTTAAACTTTTTTTTCAGGGTACAATTGTTAGGATTTTTTCGACTCATCTCCCATAAATTCTTCACTCCTTTTCCAATTTTTTAATTCCAAGCACTTTCTTCTATTCCCTGCCTATTTCGGCAAAATTTTGCCCAATTCTTCCTCCAATACACCGATTGATTTTGCGATTTTATGTCGAAGTCCTTCACTTTTCCCTTTTGGTGGAGAAAATGCGGCATCCAGAATTTGACCAATTCGTTTGGAAAGTTCGCTCAATTTGCTCGGACTCATTATCGGATTTTTCATTTCTTCCACAAAACGCTATAATTAAAATAAAAATTTCAATAAGAAGGCAGATCAACAAGATGTAAAAGCAATGAACTCGTTAATATGCAAAATCATAAATGATAATAAATCAGAATGACTCGTTTTGGGAATAATCATCCACAGAAGTATAATTAGCTACATCATTGTTATTATAATTTGGTTTAAAATATATTACCTGTACATGATTAAGTCCATCAAATATGGTGCAAAAACTGGGCCAATATTCCAGGGTCCTCACCATTTTCGGCCTTAGTGCTCTGCACAACTGCTCAAAAGTGTCTCCGACTTTTCGATTGGTGAACATCGTCCTCAACAATCTGCCTTCCTCTTCGGTGAATTCGATGATCAGCCTGCCCATGTTGGATACAACTTCATCCAACAATGTTCTGTCCGTCTCCTCGGGAATCGGAACTCCATTCTCGTCGGTGCCCCATTTATCCATCAAAATTGCCAAATGGTCCATCGGTTTTTGTTCCATTGATAGATATCCCTAACGGTAAAAATTAGTTATTTGATATATTTAGACATAAATATCCGAATTATGATTTTTCGAACTATGGTTTTCAAGAAAGTTTTAACCGATAAAAATTCAATCGATTTTTAAATTTTGATCCAATTTGCGAAGACATCGGAAAATTGCTCACCACAAAATTAGTTCAAAGTTTAAGGAGGTTATTTAAATTTAAGAACTTAAAATGGTAATATATGGTAACCTCTAAAATTGTAATTTTAAAATCAGACCCAAGAAATTATCGAAGAAGACAGAAAAAATAAAATTTCATTGTGACACTTTATCAGTGATATTATTTGTAGAAATTAAAATTAAAATGTTCATTTGAATCTGCCGATCTGAGACCTTATTTGTCACGCCTTACTCCCGGCGCATGATCCCATGGGCACAATTATTGTTTGTTATTATTATTTTTGATTTTTGCTTGTTTGTGTCATTTATTTTTCTGGAACGTCGCCCTAGTGGCAAATAAATACAAATACAAATACAAAATTTACATTCTTTCACAAAAAATCACCTCGATCCATCGATGGAACTTCTCTAATGCACAAGTTTTTCTCCAGAAAGACAAACATGCAACTCTGATGCTATGATAATGTTGTTCTCGCAATGAGCATGCATCGTTGATCGATTTCGCCACTTCGGGCACCTCGTGAATTCGTTTCAAAAGTCTGTCCGCCGCGACTATTCCCTCGCGGAATTTATCGTTCATTTTGTCCCCAAATCCTTTAAGCAACGGTAAATCGGAAAGTCCCAACTCAGTTCCGCCATCCACATAATTTTTGACCCTTTAAGGATGGATTAATGATGATAATGATAATTCATGACAAAATGAATTAATATCTATTAAATATTCTCTTTTCAGAATTAATCGTATAAAAATTTCATTTTTATTACAGAAATCAAGTACCTAACTAATCAATAAATGATTGAATTACCCATTCAAAAATGGCATATGACAAAAAAATAGTTTGTTTTATTTTTTTAGTTTATGTTTTTTATTATATTTAAAATTAGCATCTATGTAAAGGAACATTATTTAAAATGTTTATCAAATACAACAGGTTTTATGGCGCCTGTTTCGTAGTATTCAAATGGCCAAAGTTGAATTTTTTATAATAGAGTTCATATTTTTCACTTTCTCTCACTGCTGGAATATTGATTCTTATGCCTATGAGGGCCAACCTCCTGAAGAGCCAACCGAGTACTTGCGCCACCAACAGATGGTCCTGTTGGAAATCCTGCCCGTTTATCCAGCGACCGAACAAGTTTTCAATCGTAAAATTTCTATTTGGGAAACCACAAAGTTGAGTCCAAAATCTCGCTTTTCCCGTGAACGTTTCATAGGAACAAATCCATTCAACCAGTTCTTCGAACCCCTTGAGCTCCGATATCTAAACAAATTTATATACAGGAAGATTAGATAGGTATTTATTTATAGAAAGGACTGTTTTATTGAATTTTCATTTTATTTTAACTCTTATTTAATGACTCGCTTTTATTTAAGTTGCTCTATCACCCGGATCTTTTTTCGACTGTTTGAGTGAATTAGCTAAAATTTAGAAAAGGAGAATAATTCGATAGTGAATTTTATGCCGGATTACCTTTTATTTGGCTATGATTAGGGTGAAAAGTTTAGGGAATTCCCTTAAACTAAAATAAGACCTATCTATTAGGAGCAAAAAAGGCCCAAATAGGGAGAAAATAGGGAGAAAATAGTGAGGAAAGTCGCGAAATATGGAAAATTAAGAAATCGGGAAAATCGGGGAAAAAAATTCATCAAAATACATTTAAATATGACTAAAAACGCGTTTTTGAGCGTTACCCTACGATTCCCTATCTTTAAAAAATAGGGAATTCCCCAAAATTTACACCCTAACTATGATTGTTAATTTATTTTAGTTATAAATCTACAATTTTTTTCAATTTGTACCTTTACTGTAAGCCAATCAATAAACCCCTGATCAGAAGCTTCTACTCCTTCTCCAATCATTATGTTTGCATTGCTTTTTGCAACGATCAACTTGTTTTTGAATTGATTTTCAAACAAAATGCCAATTCGTTTCAACAATTTCTCATCCTCTTCGTCCACCAATCCAGTTTCCATGTGCAACTGCGTCTGTTGAAGATATTCGTCCAGCTTTGTCCATTCTTCCTCCCCAATGTGGCCATTGTGAATCCACTGGTCCAGCAAACTTAACACCTTATCCTGATCCAGCAGGTCCCAATACCCCGATGAATATGGTGAAAGCAGAATTGTGGTGACCAGAGAAAGAAGATAAAACATTTTGGGCCAATTTCGATATGATCAATTAATTTTTTTTACTAATATTTGATTATTTATTGGAAAATATTTAATGTTAATTACCTTCAGAAAAAAGCAATCTTTTTAAATAACAAATGGAGAATATTAGCGAGAAACTACCTTACTTATACAAAATTTCTAATTATGGAATAAAATGTTAACAATAAGTCCATTTTTCATTTTTCAAAAATTATTTGATTTTTTCTTTGTTATTGCTATTTTTATTAGAAAAATTAATTTGGAAAAATTGGCAATTTGATTAATTTTGTGTTTACGGGTGTTTTTCTTTACAAGATTATTGGAAAAAATAAATGTTATTTATTTTAAGAGGCAAAATCCGGTTAAAATTATAAGAAATTTGATTGAAATGAGAAATTCCTGTTAGAACAGTCAATTTATTATTTTAATAATATGTATGAGCGTAAGAGCATATGTATTTGAAAATAATTTAATATGATGATGCCAATGTTAATATTGGAGGATGGATTTTAGGGCAATCAGAAGCGGAAATACAAAATACAAAAAATGAAAAATTGATTGGATGAATAAATATAATGCGGGTGCAAAAATTGAATCAAAATCTAATATAAATTTATGAAAATGTTAATCATAAATTTTAAAAATTCAATCTTTAAATGTCTTGTTGACCAAAGGACAATCCAATTAATACGGTATGAAATTGCATTTACGCAGATTGAACTAATCTGGTCACTTCCTCATTCTATTAACCTTGGATTGAATTTTAATGTACCAAATACAATGTTCACATCCCTTTATCCGACCAAGAATATATCCATACATAAATTATGCACCCGATTAGAATGATCAAAAATTGATGTCAGGACAAAATGATTGCATGTTCTTGTGGGCACTGCGCAGCCCGCAAACAATTTCTCGCATACATTTCTCGTCACAATTCATGTCATCGCGTCGAAAAAAATTCCTAGGGAATCATTATAAATAAAATCAAAACTGATAATCAAAGCTTACTTTACAAATTTTTGCCCAATTATTTTTTCTTTTTCAATACGCCCGATTAATTCGTTGAAACTCGCTGGTTCCATGCTCTTCAGGCCATATTCTTCTTTGGCAGAGTATAAAAATTCCCAACTTGGCTTTTCTCCTGGTACCAAACTGTTAGCCTAAACAAAAAGCTTAGGTAGTTTAGATTAAAAATTTACAGTACAAGTTTATTCAGATGGCCTGAACTAATTAGTACAAACTCAAAAGAATTAATTACTAATTACTTCAACTGATCGCTGATTGCACAAAAATCTTTTTCCATTACTTCTAATTTATTACGCCTTACCTTCGTCAAATTCAAAAAATGAGTCTCAAAATCCAAAATTCGGCCCGTCGCAGCATCTGCAGTGTAAATCCGATATGCCGGATTAAGCCCGAAGCTGGTTGTCAAGCTTGGTGTGATAAACATGACATTGGTGGGAGTCGAGTTGGGGTCGTCCATAGTATCGTAAAACATTTTGAAGGAGTCGGTGTGAGTGTGGCCGAAGAATTGGCCATTGATTGTCCCGGAAAACCTGAAATTGATCGATGACCAATGAGTACTTAACTATCACCGTAAATACCTATTTTATATAATGTTAAATTTTGTTTAAAATTCTTTAATAATGATCATTTGTAATAAACTCCCCAGTTATTAACCTTTATTAATAATTTATCTTAAAATTGTTTCACCTGTTTACAACGCGCACATAATTCCTGGACCAACTGTCAAAACATTCATCGTACCACTTGTTCTCTAAAGGAAATACACATTAGTATGATCATTTTTGCGGATATAATCACCCAAATATCCCGGGGGAATATGGCCCAGAATGTAAGCAAAATGTCCTTTTGTTTCCAAATCCGCCAATTCTTTGATCAGCCATGCAAAAGTCTCATCCGGATCAGTTGTGCCCAGATACATCCAACTGAAGGATAAAATGAGCGAATTAGATGTTATCAAAGATCATACAAGTTGCTCTTCAGACAATAACCCGTGTTCAGCGAGATCATTTTCAGATGTGGTCGAATGTATGCACTATAGGAACCACGGCTTTAAAGACAAAAAGTTGTATGAAATCGATTATCTATTTTAAAAAGAATCAATTATTCATTTGCAAAATCGAGAATGCTATTTATCAGTAATCAGCTGTAAGCTCTGGATTATATTCTGCATTATCTAATCTATCTAGTGAGTTGAATTCAGTCTCATTTGCCTGAACTAGCTTATTATTTTGGATCTCGGATTTGATTTTTCGTCCTTGATCCCAGATAATTGATGATTTTTAGATGCTATTCAATGATAACTGACTAGATGGCGCTCTTTTTGGCGGTGCCCGGCAAAAACTGTTTTCCCGCTCTCCATATTGCCGCATAAACCCATTGGGGACGAAGAGAAGCAATTTTCACATAATGTGGGGCAAATTGGTTAAGCTGAATGGGCAAATTAAAAACATATTTAAAAATAAATACAACCGGCACTCCCTCGTGGTTGCCCAAAGTCCAGTAGAACGGAGTATTTGGCAGATGGTTACTGATCAGAGCTGAGAGATTGGCGATCAATTGTTTGTGACCAATTTTGGTGTAGCCCAGGGCCCGATGGGAGGCATAATCGCCGCTCAGAATGGCAAAATCAAACTGAAAATTATTCAAAAATTTTATTTTAAAATCCGACCAATCCTTCCCTCCTCATTGTTTTCTTAAGAACAACCGAATGTATCAAATAACCTGGAAAATATAACTTTAGAAAATATAAGTTTTTCAAGTTAATCTAATTTTCTTTGGGAATTAGAGGAGTTGATAGATCTCGATTATTGCAATAGGATAATCGATGGTAAATTGAAAAGTTGCTGTGAATACCTAGATATGTAGTAAAAGAATCCGTGATGATTTTTAAAAGATTTTATGGCTAAAATGCACTCTGCTGTGTATATTACTCTTTTTTGGTGATTTGGCAAATGTTGGAAGAGTGATTCAGCTGTGCGGTAAGGGATGTCGCAGGCAGCCAAGGTCCCCCAATATTCTGCCGGCATTTTCGCTTCCTGGCCAGGCGGTGGATTGTCCACGCAACAATCATGAACTGCGCATTGGACCACTCTAAAACACCCAATTATTTACCAATCCGCTGGTAAGAAATTTAAATAGCATAAATTAATTTGGGTAAATGATCCTGGGAATTTAAATTAACGAGCAATTAATTATACCACAAAACTTGGGAAATATAATTGATACAATTGTTTATTTTATTCATTTATTAAATTTTTACGATTTGCAGCAATCGGCTTCGGCCCCCACCGTGTATTTGTATTCGATGTGCAAATCGGAAATCTGCAGAAAACGGAATGTCTTGCCTTTTTCTGTCCCACAGTTATCGATCGGAACTAGGAGGGGAAATCGTGGTAACTCACATATTGTTAGTTATATTATTAATAGCAGACTTTTGGCAAATTAAAAAATAATTTAAGCCATTTTCCCCCGAATTCGTTCAATAAATGCTCTTCCAAATATTTACTTTTGTTTTTGGGCTTCGGTGGCAATTCGATGGGTTCCACGATCGGTTCGGGCAATTGTCCACAATTTCCTACAATCAGCGCGCAAATCTGATTAGGTTTGATCTGTCCAAGATATCGATAAATAATAGGAGCCTGAATATAAATATAATTACCTAAACAATCAGAATAAAATGTTTATTTATTTCTTTACCAATTCGGAGTGAAGTGCAAAACACAGTGGCGAGTCATCGGAGATTTCTGTACAAATTTTCTTCAATAAATCAGCGAAATTATTTTGATATANAAATCGTATAATCAATGAAAGAAATGAATGTGATCAGTCCCGAACCATTCGGTCGTTCCTTCCCTTTTTATTGCGTGTCTTTTTGTGGCTTTCTTCCTATGAATCCAACTGAATGCTTCTTCCGTTCCTTGTACATTCAACAGCCAATTCATTCACCCCTCCTCGGTCCATTGGTGAACAATGTGGTATTGGAGATATGATTGTAATAATCATTGATCAAAAAGCAGAAATAATCGGAAGAGATTAATCAATGATAAAATGACAAAATCAAAGGTATAAAATCGAATCAGAATTCTGTTAAAATTATGGTAATCAAGGTGCGATTTTTAGGCCTAAAGTCACAACTTACTGTTAGATATATGATACCATATAGGCATAGGTGCCTATTAGGGTGACGGAATTCCCCGCGGGACGGGTCACCGCGGGGACGGGGACTGGTGACCTTCGCGGAGACGGGGACGGGGACAGATTTTTTTTAGTCCCCGCGGAGTCCCCGCGGGGACAAGAAATTTTTCTAAGTCTTTTATATGTAATTTTCGCAAAAAATATTTTTCTTCTAATTAAAATTCAATTTAATTCAAATAAAAATATTTTTTAATAAAAGCATATATTGAAATAATTTGTTTTCATTTTTTTCAAAACTTTATAGATCGGATGCCAAGAATATTATACTTAAATAATTAAGTCTTTCGGGTTAAAAAATATTTCCAAGGTCAGGAGTGTCAAAAATACGTGAAGAAAAAAGAGTAGAGAAATCTCATTTTAATAAAAAATTGTTCTTAAGAAATTTTTGTGTTTGTAGCGGAATTTTTTTGAAGATTAGGATTCTCCAAATCATTATTTTTTGATGAATAAAAGAGATAACCCTAATTTAGGGAACTGGCGGCCTGATAGGGGCCGCCGGAGAAATTTTTTTTCGAACTCTTAAAACATTTCTTAAGGAAAATGACGATTTTTTGGTCATTCATTACTCCTTCTTCCTTATTTTCATCTCCGATTCCTAAAATTTTTGTTCAATATCTTCCGATTTTCCCATTCTTGGGGGTGTATTTTGTCCCTGTGTCTCCGCGGGGACAAGGCCACGGGGACGGGGACGGGGTCCCCGGACGGGGACGGGGTCCCTGGTCCCCGTCTGTCCCCGTCCTCGTCCACGCCCCCCATTTTTACATAAATAATTGTAACAGGTCTGTCCCCGTCCTCGTCCACGCCCCCGCGAGGGTTGCCAGTCCCCGTCCCCGCGGTGACCCGTCCCCGCGGGGAATTCCGCCACCCTAATTAAAACCAATGCTGAAACACCAAAAATGGCAAAAGAAGCATCGGGCAGACAAAAAGAAAATAAAATGGAAGGAATGGATTATGATGATGATGAGAAAGAAGAAGAAGAAGAAGAATTGGACGAGGAGGAGGAGGAATTGGGACTGAAACGGTGCACCTTCTTGAGTGCCGATGACAGGATTGACCAAAATGTACGGTATCATCAAATAAGGGAACAGATGAATTTTTACATAAATAATGGTAATTATAGAGTGATGGGGACAGGGCGAAACCAAAAAATTCGAGAAAACGCAATTGGCCGAGATTCCAGCACATCACTTCCATAGGAAGGGGGAGAGTGGAGGAATCAAATTGAGCCAATTTCGATAGTTGTGATAATATTCGGATAAATTTAAAAAATGGATAAGAGGGGCAGGACATATTTCAAAAAAATGTTTGAAATAAAAAATATTTTCTAACAAAAAAATTTATAATTTAATCGATTATATGGAATCAATTAGAGCTAAAAATCCTATAATTGATGAAATAATAGTTCCATTTATTTATGTTAATACATTTTTTTCTACAAATAAAATAGCACCCAAAAGGCATTTATGTTTAAAATTTTCTATAAAAATGACACATTTCCTTCTGTCATCCATCATTTTCGCTATAGTCTATGGATTTTATTATTATCATCACGTCCTTATAATTTATTATTTTATTAAGCTTCATAATTTTTTACACATTTTTGCCTATTTTCCCATTTCGCAGAATGAATATTTGATGGATTGGCTCACAAATACCTTCATAATACGGTACGCCCCTTTGTGTGGCGGGCCAGTGTGTGGCGAAACTTATCTAACCTAAAACTTTTTTTGAACCATTCTAGACCAAAACTATAAAAATACAAAATGTGCAGAATTTAGTGCTCTATCTTTTGATATTTTTAATTATTTGAATTTCCNAAAAATTGAAATTTTTCGAAAAATCATACTTTTAAAAGGAAAATCTTGTTTTTAGTGGAAATTTAGAACTTTTTGTTCGAATTTCGAAAGACTAAAAAGACCAAAAGATAGAGCACCAAATTCTGCACATTTTTGTCTTTTATAGTTTTGGTCTAGAATGGTTCAAAAAAAGTTCTAGGTTTGATGAGTTTCGCCACACACTGGCCCGCCACACACCGTTCTGTTCCATTCACAATATGGCGGCACTTTGGGAAGTTAAACGGAGTCATCCCAAGACGATGATGTCAAGCAGCAATACCAAGAATTGATCAGGAAAATTCGGAAGAGGGAAGAGTTGGAGTGAGAAGCCGGGAGAATGGCAAAAGCAAATGAATTGGCCAAAATCGACGAAAAGAACCGGCTGATCCGGGTGAAAGACAAAAATGGTATTGTAAAGTTAAGTATACAATAGGTTAAAATAAATGATTTGTTGAGTGTTAACGAATTTATTTACATATTTGGAATCAAGTGATTTTACAAGCGACTAACCTACCAAAAGCTTGCTTTCTAGGAGGAATATTTTCCCGTTTTATATACGAATTGATTTTCTCAACATGCACCAAAGTTGAGATCAAGATTGTTGAGACTAAAAAATTTGCCTCATTTACATGTTTAAGGCAAAATGAGCGAATTATTGGCGGAACCATGCAACGATTGAATTTTCCTCTGCATGGACAATATGTTATTTCGAATTTTGCACAAATTCCATGTGAACACGGGTCATGGAAGGAGCATTTGTGTATATAGAATGCGGTCAGGAAAAAGGTAAACACAATTAATAAAATAATTTTATTTTGAGTATTTTTCGTTTACAAATATAACGGCGGAGTGTTTATTCATTCTCAATTCATTCAATTCGGCATCGAAACGATCAATTGCCGGCATTGTCTCTACAATCATTCCGCCATTTGTCGGAAATCCACAAATGCGCTGAGAAGTCATTTGAAGAAGTACCATTTTGGAGGAATTGGGAGAAATATCGGTGTAAGATTTTGGGGAAGAAACCCAAATGGAAATGGACAATTGATTATCATGTTGTAATATATAAATTGTGTGAGAAAAAAATATGTATGTTTGAGCATCAAAGAGCTAAATCATGAGTATAGTCTAATCATGACTTCTTGACACGATTTTCCCTGAAAATTAAACGAATTAATGAAGTTATTTATTCTCGGAGCCCAAAAAATGAATTTAACTAAATAAATAAAAAGAAATTATTTAAATTAGATATATTTTTTCTTTTTCCCACTATGTGAAGTGATCATAAAATAATCACTTGATATTTTTTTTAACAATATGGATATTAATTTAATGATACACATAAGATTGATTTTTGGTTACCCTTCTAAAGTTGAAGAATTAACAAAAATAGACAAGTCCAGGGGTCGTATCGAAAATTTTCAGAAAAAGGACACGAAGAGCAAAAATAAAGGATTTCACTGGGGAAAATCCTCAAAATAAAGGACACTTTTTAAAAACGAAAAATTTGAAGTAATAATCAATTTCATGCATCATAATTTTCTTCGCCGATAATGAGCAATTTGGTGTTTTTTAACGAGAAAATCATCGACTTTCAGAGAATTTCTCTTGTTATAGACATTTTAAGACCTTTTTTTGAAGAAACCTAATGTGGGGTGCCGGCGGTCCCGACAGGGGCCGCCGGAGAAAATTTTGAAAATTTAGTCCTTTTTCCTAAAAAATTGGTCATTTTTTAAGGCAATTTTTTGGAAGAAAATCCATTGTGGGGGATGCCGGCGGCCCCGACAGACGCCGGAGAAAATTTTGAAAATTTAGTCTTTTTTCCTTAAGAAAATTGGCCATTTTTAAAATTTTAAAAGATAGTTTTCTATTGTGGGGGGTGCCGGCGGTCCCGATAGGGGCCGCCGGAGAAAATTTTGACAATTCACTCCCTTTTCCTTAAGAAAATTGGTCATTTTTTGAATAAATTTTCCAAAATCCAAAAATAAAGGACAGAAGGACACCCATGGTCTGAAAAAAGGACAAATCTTTAAAAAAAGGACAGATACGACCTCTGGACAAGTCAATTTTATACAAAAAACCCGTAGCATTATTGGAACTTCGATTTTTAGATTATTTTTCGTTTAGTAGGGTTAAATTATGTGTGTTGGTGTATGTACAAACATTCAAGTCCCCGCGAGTCTTGTCCTCATCACGGTCCTCGCAATTTGTGTCGGATTCTCTTTGAACATTGTGCCGGACGGAATTATGGAATTGGTCCCAAGTCCAAGCACAAGGAACAATCCACGGAAACGGACTCGAAAGGCTTTGCGATATTCGGAACTGCAAAAATAAAAATAAAAATAAAAAAAAAATAAAAAATAAATAAATAAATAAATAAATAAATAAATAAATAAATAAATAAATAAATAAATAAATAAATAAATAAATAAAAAGCATAATAAAAAAATAATTAAATTTACAATTGAATATGTTAGAAGTTTGGCCTCATTGAGGAAATGTTTGAATTTTATTCCCGAATAGGAACTTCAAAAAGAGTCACAAAAATAAAAGTAATCTTAATCAAAATAATTTTAAATTTGTATTTATTTTAACAATTCTTACAATTTTTCATTTTTAAAACATTGTATGGTATTTTTTATGTAATATGTTCATTAATATGATCGAATCTAATTGATTTAACTATTTATACAAATAATTGTAAGTAAAAACCAAATTATTTTATAAATACCCTGCCTGTATAGATTATTATCATATAATTAAATTAGAAAAATATCTTGTTTGATTAATTGTAATACAATACTACTTTGTTTGGCAATTATTAATGAGGTAATATGCCTGGTCAGGTAAAGGATGGGTGCGTTGGAGGAGGCGCTGACATTCAGGCAGAGCACCCCGAGAATGGTGCGGATAAACCACATGGAGACGGGGTCCATTCTCGGGGCGAGGAACACCAAAAACATGGCAACCACAAAGTAGCCGCCGATGTTCACGGAAATTATGATGGACAAAGAACGGAAGAGGCGCTTATTCAACAGGTCGGCAGTGGTCGAATTGGTCACTGTCAGGGAAGGAAACGGCAAGGTACGATAGCAATTATAACCGTTGAAAACGCTTTGAACCAGCGTTCTTTTGAAACGAATTCCTTATTGTAATTTAACACAGAAAAAGTGCATGAAAAGAGAAAAAGAAAATAGACGGGTAATATTAATTAACGTAACATGTTTACGCGTTATAAAAACGCGGAGCTAAATCATTCCAGAAAATAGTGAAAATGATCAGAAAAATGATTTTAAACAAAAAATAAAAATGGATAAAATTTGTGTTGATAATAAAATGACGATATACATAATGATAAATGTTTATAAGAAAACAAGTAAATAAAAAACTTTTAAATAAATTAACAATTCAAGATAAAAAAACAGGTTTCTCTTAAGGCTTGCTTACCCGATTTTTTGCGCAAAATAATGCCGGTGATCACATAGATGCTGATGGTCAATGAGTTCAGGATCAGCCCATACTTGGTGTAAAATGCCCCTCCGCTTCCCTTAAAATGATTAATTTTAATTATTTCCTAATTATGAAAAATGAAAATTCTTACTTTTAAAAGGTCACCAATGGTCCCAGTTATCGGAATAGTTGCTATAATTTCGGCACCAAAATAGAAAAGAACAGTAATGTAGGAAGGGACCAAAATGCAGATCAATGTCATAAAGGACAGATACGGAACAAGCTTGATGGTCTTGCACCTGTAGCATAAGAATAAACAAAAAATAAATAAATAAATAATAAATTTAAAAATCACTTTGTAGGAAAAATGACGCAGATGAATCGGTCCAAGCCGGTGAAGAACATGGACAGATTGAGGCCGAAAAGACCGAAGAGGGAGAGAATGCTCAGATGGATGGCGAGACGGTACTCGATGAAGTTGAGGCCAGAGAAGGCGGTGTAGACGAACAGAAAGTGGCCAGACTGGTGGAACAGCTCGAACACGGAGGTCAGGGCCAGCAGAAAGTTGGCTGTGCCGCGAAGGGATCTGTCAAAATTGGATTGAACATGTCATAATACACATAAGTTATTAATATTATAAAATGATATATTCGGGAGTTAATCCTTCATTAACACAAGATGAATCCAGGAGGTATATTTTGTGAAACATTTTAGGAAAAATGAAGCTAAAGGGTGTTTTTAGAAGATAAATCATTATGCGGTTCTTATTGTTTAAAGTTCTTTAGAAGTTCGATATTAATAAAAGTACAAGAGTATGTAAAATAGCAATCTGTATTCTGTACATGAATTACTCACTTCGTTTTCAGAGTAACATAAATGACAGAAAGGTTCATGGTAATTCCAAATAGCCCCACAAAACCAAAGGCGGAGGCACTTGCGATCAATGGCCAACACGGAGTTTGATTCTTGAAGGCCAAATAAAACTAAAATAATATATTATAAAATTAAATTTTAATTACAGAATAATGACCTGATCAGTGATGTTCATTGTATTGTGAAATAATTAGAAAAATTAAAAAATAAACTTCCAAAAACTCTAAAAATTATAATTAGAAACCAACGTAAAAAAGGTAAAATTATATATTCAAGCAAGAAGATGAAGGAACAAGAACAAAAGGTAAGAAAGGTAACTTTAACACTTTATTTAAAAAATTATTTGCTAAGCAAGATTTTGCAGCGGTGGGATAAAAATTGAAGTTGAGTTTTAATGAGAATTTAAAAAAAATATAAAAGGCTTTATGGCCAGTCTTGTCTCGGTTCTTATTAGTGAATGTAGTGACTTGTTAGTCGAGAGGTCGGATGTTCTTAAAAAATCCCAAGCCAAACTATCTTATTACCCATTAAACATAAATTTAGTACAAATTAAATTAGGAAGTAGTCAATAAAGAGGCTTAAAAATTAAAAAAATACTTAGGGTGGAAACTAAATTCTGTCGCACATTAATTGAGTTCATAAAAATATTTATTAAAAAATCAAGTTGAATAAAATCAATTCTCGAAATATCCACATTATGAACGATAATAAGTTGCCACTTTTTGAGCAAAAAGACAAAGCCCTTGCTTAAAGTTCAGACGAGTTTAATAACAAAATACAATCTTGGGTCATTTTTGACATAACCAAATTGGACCAAGTTTTTCTCGACAATTGAATGGACTAGAGGACCAATTCTAATGGTAATCTGATAGAGTACCTTTTGCTGAATATTCTCGGAAAAATGAATTTCCTTACTTTTAGCTATTCAGTTTTTACCAAGGGCCTGTCTGAAACATCGATTTTGACCCATTGTCCAAAAAATTAGACATTCAGCAAAATGACCAAAAAGATAGGAAAATTGAATTTTTTAATGACACATACTAATAAATAATAATGGTTTAGACATTTGACTAAT
>LDKF01000904.1:28144-50730 GCA_001026735.1 Rotylenchulus reniformis
TCTATGCGCAGAAGAGACTGACGAAGGAAGGACAGGAAGAGCGGACAGAGTTGTACTATGGAGGATATGCAATGAGGAATGACGGAGTGGATTGGGTGGAAGTGATAATCGACGGAGCATGGCACATCGTCCTCGCGGACTTCAATGTGCAGGGTCTGGAGACCACAATCCTACCAGAAAGGATGGTCAAACCCGACTGGGATCTGAGAGAAGTCCGGGGTACAGACGGGAAAAGGCGGAAGTTCGCCAAAGGAAAGCTATTCGGAAGCTGGGAGAAGATTGAAGTCGGAAAAGTCAAACGAGGGATTCTCGGAACAACATTACTGGTAAAGATCACAGAGAAGTATAGAGCGGAAGAGAGAAGGGGAGGAATCGAATTTGTCGAAAAAGAAAGTAACTCAAGCGCAATGCTTAGCATGGAGATCAAAAAGAAGTGCCCCGAGACTGAACGCTGGAAGTGGATACGAAAATTGTGGAAAAGAGACGGAGAAGGCGAGGTAGTAAGCGCGAAAAGGCGAAAAAGAAACCCCCAGGATACGGTGGAAATGCGCGGAACGGAAACGCTTCATACTGCCACGGGGGGAGGAAGAGAAGAGCAGGAAGAAAGCGTAAGCGCGGAAGAGGAAGAAGAAACAGAAGGAGAGACAATGAGAAATGAAGCGGATGAAGGAAGAGGGGGAGATGAAGAAGAAATACAGAGTATGGAGGGGACGAGCCATGGAGTTGAGAGAAGAAGCGAAGGGAGAAGGGAAGAAGCGAAAAGATTGGAAGGAAAGGAAGAGGAGAAAGAAGGAAATGGAAAAATGAAAGGAGGAATAGANGAGGTGCGAGTGCCGGAATTCTATGCGCAGAAGAGACTGACGAAGGAAGGACAGGAAGAGCGGACAGAGTTGTACTATGGAGGATATGCAATGAGGAATGACGGAGTGGATTGGGTGGAAGTGATAATCGACGGAGCATGGCACATCGTCCTCGCGGACTTCAATGTGCAGGGTCTGGAGACCACAATCCTACCAGAAAGGATGGTCAAACCCGACTGGGATCTGAGAGAAGTCCGGGGTACAGACGGGAAAAGGCGGAAGTTCGCCAAAGGAAAGCTATTCGGAAGCTGGGAGAAGATTGAAGTCGGAAAAGTCAAACGAGGGATTCTCGGAACAACATTACTGGTAAAGATCACAGAGAAGTATAGAGCGGAAGAGAGAAGGGGAGGAATCGAATTTGTCGAAAAAGAAAGTAACTCAAGCGCAATGCTTAGCATGGAGATCAAAAAGAAGTGCCCCGAGACTGAACGCTGGAAGTGGATACGAAAATTGTGGAAAAGAGACGGAGAAGGCGAGGTAGTAAGCGCGAAAAGGCGAAAAAGAAACCCCCAGGATACGGTGGAAATGCGCGGAACGGAAACGCTTCATACTGCCACGGGGGAGGAAGAGAAGAGCAGGAAGAAAGCGTAAGCGCGGAAGAGGAAGAAGAAACAGAAGGAGAGACAATGAGAAATGAAGCGGATGAAGGAAGAGGGGGAGATGAAGAAGAAATACAGAGTATGGAGGGGACGAGCCATGGAGTTGAGAGAAGAAGCGAAGGGAGAAGGGAAGAAGCGAAAAGATTGGAAGGAAAGGAAGAGGAGAAAGAAGGAAATGGAAAAATGAAAGGAGGAATAGAAAGGGAGCAGGAAATGGAAGAAGAGAAGGAAGAGAGAGGAAGAGACGAAGAAGAAAGGAAGGAGGAGAAATGGAAGGATGGAGAAGAGGGAGAGAAAGAGGAAGGAAGAGGAAGAAGAAAGGAAAGAAGAGAGAAGGAAGGATGGAGAAGCGGGAGAGAAAGAGGAAGGAAGAGACGAAGAAGAAAGGAAGGAGGAGAGAAGGAAGGATGGAGACGAGGGGAAGAAAGCGGAAGGAAGAGAGGAAAAGGAAGAAAGAAAGTTGGATAGAACGGAAAAGGGAATGGGGGAGTGCCGCGGAATGGAGAATGGTCAGGGAGGGGCCGAGCCCGGAAAAGACGCAGAACCAACCCTTGGCGGAGAACAGGGACAAGGCAACACAGGGCAGGCCGAACACATCCACACAGAGCACCCAGGGGCCGTAGAACACGAAGGACATGCAGGGCCCACAGTGACGGACCGGCGGTTCAGCTAAAAATTCGAAAATGAGCCATTTGGCAACAAAAAAACATTTCTTAAGCTATATACTCTTATATACTCTCCTTATATTTTTATATGTTATATCTATTCATGTATCATCTATCCTTTATGCTGATAACTTTTAATCCAAATACAAAAAGTTCGGTTGCGGGTCCCTTTCCATTCAAAAAAAAATATTCCCCAAGCAACAAAACCTGAAGCAGTACAACGGCAGAAGAACAGCAAAGGCCCGGAAGAGTTGAAGCAGTACAAGCGGGGGGTCGAAGCAGAGCACCTCGTAGTTGGAGCAGGACAGGCAGAAGTCGTTGAAGAGAAGCGAAGAAAATGAAGTTCGAGCAGTACAGCAACAGTCCTGAGCCCATTGAAGAAGTTCGAGCAGTACAGCAGCAGCCGCGGGTGCATTGAAGAAGTTGGAGCAGTACAGAGCAATCGAGATCAGCCCTCGGCAACAATAAATTAAAACTACATCTACATAAAAGGGGAACATAAAATATTTTATACAAAAATTTACACGCAACTGAACAAAAAAAAATAATAAATTCATCAGAATTGTACAGCATAGGGTCTTATGTACATATTCACATAGAAAATGGAAGGAATGAATGTGCATTTTCTTCATTCTGCTGACCCTTCTCCCCATCGCCAATCAATTTTGCCCCAAGCCAAGCACAATGTCTTTATATCTCTTTCCTCCGCAGACCCATCAACTCCTCCGCTCCGGCTAGGGACGTGGACGTCCCTTGTCAGGGTAGGAGAGTGAGATCCCATCATCCCCTCTATCTCTATCTATACTATTTTCGGACTCTTTCACCCTCTGCCCGCTCTCTTCACCTTTATTTATCCCTCACCAATTGGCCACCACCCACACCAATTGTCACCATTTGGCCCCCTGATCACCTATATAATGTCACCCATTGTCCCCAATAATGTTCTTCCCCCACTCAGTCCCTTTGTCCCCCGATCACCGCCCCGGATAAAGCATCATTTATCCATTCGTGATGGACATTCGGGAACGGGGTCGGCGAACCGGGATTTCCCCCGCAAGGGTTCGGGGAATCGGAAACGACCCGCAGGTCGGCCCCATCTCAGAGCCATTCTGCATAATGGGCAAAATCGGGACGAGTCTTGGACAGAATTTCCCTGAAAAGATCGTTGTAATTACAATCAAAAAAAGAAATAATTTGTTGTTGTTAACATACCAGATCAGTATGTAGCTGGCATAGAGCAGATTGGCGATGAGCAACAGGATCAGAGCATAGAACATCCTGGCCTCCACGGCCTGCGCCTTGTCCTTCATGTTCATCTTGCGCACCCGAACACACATCATCGGATACCCAACCAGGCACACGAACAAGATGACGTACACAAAGGATTTAGTGTAAGTGTAGTAGGTACCCTGTGGGGGGATGGGCATTGTTCAAGATCCAAAAATTTATTAAACTTTTTGTTAGACCAGAATCGGATTTAGATCGGATACCCAATTGTCATGTCATTGCTAATAGGAATCTAATCCATCTGTTATTCCACCGAATTTTACTCGTTATACTAAAGTAAGATAGAAATATATATTATACACCAAAGTATAAATCCAAGTGCGGTTCAAAATAATTATGTAAAAAAATAAAATTTAAAAATAGTTGGCACCTGATCCGCTTTGTTCATAAACACGGGCCCGGTGAGTTTAGTCATTGTCGCATTGTCGTCGATCAGCATCATGGTGGATTGGAAGCAGATGGGCATCCACAGCATCGGGGTGGCCAAGCCCACTGATATCAGAGATATGGCCAGGAGGGAGCAGATTGTCAGGGTCCGGGTCCAGTAGAGTCGGAACAAGTTGGGAAGAAGGATGGAGACGAACCGGTTGAGGGACAGCAGAAGGTTGAGCTGGAGCTGAGGGGTTGAGCTGGAGCAAAAAAGATGATGGACAAATAGATGGGGGTGGACAGAAGCAGATTGAAGCTGGTCAGAACTTTCGTGAAAACGGAGAAGAAATCGAGCAAGGATGAGGGCAATCTCGGCGGGACCGCTGTCATGGTCGGATGTCGAGGAAATGGACGGAAATGGAAAATGAATAAAACTGTGGAATATCCGACCGAAATGGACCGTGTCCGATTCTAAAGGAGCAAAAAATTGCATGACAAGCTAAGAGACAAGCCCATATGTTTCACATAAATATTCAAAGCTTTTAACTTTTATCACGCGATAAGGAGAAATGGCTTCCAATTCGTATTTTACTCGTAGTCGTACTTGTACTCATTCCAGGGAATTTCCAGACCATTTTAGCATTGATCATTTCGGCCAGAAATGTGGCAATTTTGTACAAAAATGTGACTCTTTTATGTTTATAGATTCAATATTTTTATTCTGCCAAAGTTGGCCAAAGAAAAACCACCAAGATGTTGTAAAACAGGAAAAAGCTTCATCAATGACTGAAATTAAACTTAGGTATATAATTATAATTACTAGTATTTATTTTTTTATTATCTGCTTCTTGTTCAATGCAATTGTTTATTTACCAGCGAAATTTTTGAACTTATAGAACATTTTATATTAATGGATTTTTTCATGCATTTTATATAATAAAAAAGGGCTGGCAAACCCCGGTAAAGGCCATTAAAAACGTGACAAGATGGCCAAAAATATGGCAAGTGAAGCATAACTGGAACAAATTAAAACGAAATGCGAATATTGTTAATGAGAAAAACCTATTACCAAAAACTCATGGTAAAGTTTCAATTTCATTATACATTATATACTTCATTGTAATATTTAAAGATAGTGAAAGTATTTAATAAAGACGATTTTATATGTGTTGGCATTGTTTTAGTCATCAGCCTTTAATTTTGAGCTACATAAATGTTATCTGGTGTTCTAGAAGCTTTTCAACTGTAAAAAAATAATGAATAGCACATCATGACCTTTTGGTTTAAGTTTTGACGATTCGCTATACGCTCCATCTATTTTATGCTTTATCTATTTTATTTATTTTATGCTTGGTCTTTATTAATAATTATTTTCTTGAATATATTTTCGTTTATATTAATAATAAAGGAATTGCGCAATTTAAATGAATTTCTAGCATCATACTTAAAGCATGTGGTGACATTAATTTTTTTTGCTTATAGGCCACCAAAAAAATCAGTCATTTATTTCTAATGATTTATTCAATTTTAATCGATAAATTATTCTTTTCTAATTATTTTTATGAAAAATACGTTAAAATTTTATGAATTAATGGAAAAAGAAAAAATCTTATATACGTAATAGGTATGTTTTAAAAATAAAATCGAATTAATCGGCATAATTTTAATCCTAATATATATATGCAAAGATTTAAAGACTTATTGGATCATAATTTTTAATAAAAGCGAATAAAAATTAAATTGAATAAAAAACTATATTTCTGGTACTTGTGCGGTTTGGACCTGGAATTTTTTCCATTTAATTTCTCCTAACATTTAGCAATTTTAGAATTGATCCGGAGGGTTTTCTCATGCTCTGAATTCGAATATTTTCATCAAATCTATGATTTTGAATAATTTTAGTTTATTTTTTGAATAGCATCAGAATGTTAGAAAAATTGAATAAAAATTAAAATTAGATTTGATGAACATACAACAAATCTAACATTGGATTCAAATTCATTATTAATAATATCTACATCTTAAAACAAAATTTATTCTCAGATAAAAATAGTAAAACGTATGGGATATGCAAAAAACTAACTTCAAAATTACTAAAATAATAAGCTCAAATAAAATATATTTATAAAAATTGATCAAAATGATGGCCTTGAAGACATCTTAATTATGGACTTTCGTGTCATATTATGATTGTAATAATAATTATTATTATCCGCTCTCGGTTCGACTTGGATTGGTTGAATTTGGTTCCTCTTGAAAGCCTTTATCAGCCTTGCCAGTTCAGTGCGGAATGCCTTCCTATAGTCCGTGCTAAAAAGACAAAAAGCTGATTTTCTTATAATCACATCATAAATAATTATTGTCATGGGGCAAAGATCTTGCCAACAATTTATTCTTATTATTTTTTATTTAATTATACCTTGTCCAACATAAAATGGGCCCATTGGAAGAGGCACTGACATTGAGCAGAAAAACGCCGAGAAGGGAGCGAATAAACCAAATTTGGACCGGAAAGGACGGCTCGAGAGGGGGGAACACGAAGAACAGGAACAGGGACATGAGGAAGTAGCCGCCGACATTCAGGGACACGATGGCCACCAGGGAGCGGAATATTCGGCGGTGAAATTGATCTGAGGAAGAGCAAGTGGAACTGATGACTAAAAGAAGATCTCATAAAAATAAGAAGAATAGATTAACATGGAAATAGTGGGATTAAATTATTCTGTTTCGAAAAGTTTAAATTGGTTTAAAATTAGTAGTCTACTTTATTACTCTACTAACTCTACTATGGGTTTAAAATAAAATGAAATTTATTACCCAAATAGTTCAAAATTACATTTAGTGTTTAAAGAATGTCTATCTTCATCCAGAATTGCTTATTAGAAATTATTCATCCAAAATTATTAAAAAAATAAAAGTAAAATAAATTATGCGATATTGAAAATCGAACATTGTACGATACCCGGTCTGGCACATAGAGCAATGCCTGTTATAATGTATAAGGCGATGGTGCAAACATTGGCGGACAAAGTGTATTTGATATAAAAAGAACCAGCATCATCCTTAAGTAAAAAATATTTTCGAATTAGATACAAAATTTTTATTTATTTAGGTATTTCTCCAATATTCAAAAAAATATGCCTAATAATTATTGTCTAATTTTTAGAACTCTTAAAACCGCTACCCCTTCCAACCCTTAGTAAATCTCCTAGAGTTCCTGTAACCATAAAACCGCGTAAATCTTCTGCGTTCAAATAAAATAAAAAGGTGATAAAGGCGGAGGAAGTGGTGCAAATCAAAAATAAAGTGCCAAGGTATCGCCAGAACCATGATTCAATTCTTCTGTACCTAAACAAAAAGTTATGCGAAATTATAAAATAAAATGCAATTACAAAATCGGAAAAATGACGCAGATGAATCGGTCCAAGCCGGTGAAGAACATGGACAGATTGAGGCCGAAAAGTCCGAAGAGGGAGAGAGTGCTCAGGTGGATGGCGAGACGGTACTCGATGAAGTTGAGGCCCGAGAAGGCGGTGTAGACGAACAGAAAGTGGCCAGACTGGTGGAACAGCTCGAACATGGAGGTCAGGGCCAGCAGAAAGTTGGCTGTTCCATGGAGAGATCTTGAAGATCAGACAAAATAGCATGTTATACATATTTTATCAATGAATTTCGCAATTGACTCTTTTTTGTTAGGGTTGGATTTTTTATTAATAAAAAGTTTGAATCAGCTTGAAAATTTTTTATTAGGAGAGTAATTTTGATGACAAAATTAATGGTTGAAATTCATAAATATTTTCTATTTTTATATATTACTTGGATCTTGCCGTTACAAAAATGAGTAAAAAATTGAATATTAGGCCAGCAATAGCTATTAATCCGAATAGAAGAGCACAAATGATCAATGGCCAACAGGGACGGTCATTTTTGAAGGCCAAATAAAACTGAAAGAGAAGGTTTAAGCGAATTAGAGAGATGATTCGGATCAGCAAATTACCCTATTTATGGCCAAAATACCCATTGAAGTCATTGGTGTAGTTTGAAGCTGAATGGGAATTTTTAAATCTGAATGAGAAGTTAATTTGTAATCATAAGCATTAATAAAATAAAATATTCATCATAATTTGCTTTTTACTTACAAGTTAGTTTTTATTTCAAATTGTTTTTCAAACATTAGTTCCTTTATCGATTTATTTTTTGTGCTTTTTCATTATATTTATGAAAAATGGACAAATTTGAATGCTAAAATGTTGTGATTAGTGATTATGCATAATGCTTTCTTATTACTAGTTGAGAATGAAGGAATGGGCCAAATTCGGCAATTATTACTCAACCATTACTCCCATAATTTTGCGCTATCTTTGTGAATTTGCATTGTATTTTGTGCTTCGGTAGTTGTTGGCTGTGAATATACCTACAAAATACAAATTTCCTTTTTTTATAGTACCAAGATACTAAGCTAATTTAGAACATCTGGGAAAATATTCCATTAAAATGAAATAAACCATAAATGTAACATGAAAATGCCATTTTTGCAAATCAAAATCATACAAGAGATTAAAAAAGTAAAATGGTTTAACTTTTAAATGTACGACTTTCGTTTTCTTATTTTGGAAAAAGAACCCGTTTTGTTGACGTTTGCTCAATCATATTAATTACTATGTACATAAATCAAATAGTTCAAAAATATAAAATAAAAAATTATCAACTTGACCTCCCATTAACATTTTGAAGGGCATTGTAATAGATCATTGATATACAAAAGAAAATAGAGGGACAAGACTTTTGTGTCACCCTGCAGTAAAAACCGCGTCAGGAAAATGTGGAAATCCCTTTAAATTATAATTTTTGAAGCGATTTTTGTTAGTAGAATAAATCCCTGCGTGATCATACTTTGAGGAATGAGCAAGTTGGAGGGGATATTTATTTGGACTAGGTGAGGTCCACGCCAAGTCCAAGGAGTGACACGCCCACTTCGAAAAAAAGGGCAAGGAAAAAAGGGCAAGGCGGGAAAAGAGAAAGGATACGCCAAAGCACTACCAACCAAAATATATTAAATTGTTAAAAAAGCGAAAGTCAGGATAAATCGACACGGGGAAAATGACCAGTCTATTTATCAGAAATTTAAAAATAATTGGCAGTATTAGCCAGAATCAAAATGGGAAAATCATTCACCTCTAAAAAATAGAATTCGGAAAAATATCCCAACTTTTGGTCGGAATCTGGTAATAAGAAGGAACGTTTTTAAGTGAAGCCTCCACTTTTATAAATGTTGCAAATGACCATAACAAATTTTAACATTATTTGGCAAAGCAAAGTATCTCATAGTTATACATAGCTCATTTAAATTTAAAAGCTCAAAATTCATTAAATAATATTCCTACTTTCCGTGGCCACTTTGTTTCTTCCTCTTCTTCTGCTCTGCTTCTCTTACTCCTCCTCCTCCTCCTATTCTTCATCATCTTCATCTTCCTCCCCCAACAATTCTTCCAATTCACTGGCCATAATTCGCAATCTTGGTGTCCCTTGTCCGCCGTTGAATCTTCAGTAATGGATTCTGCTCCACGTTGCTCAGGCCCTTGACATAAATTTCGGTGCATTCGAAGAAAATTCGAATGGAATAAATAAAAAAGGGGAATATTCACCATTATATAAAATAGTTGCTGGATATTTGCAAATGTAAATAAAAATATAAAAAATCGAAAATGATTCAAGTTTGACCCGGAGTGGGTTTATCGGATTACAATATGAAAATGATTTGGAAAAAAGATATCTTTCATAAATCGATAGTTTGGAATAATCTTTAGTGGAGATGATCGATCTTACACTGTATTTTACTCCATTTTTGATGTCGAACGATAACGTTGATTAACATGTTGATTGATTGATCTATTGTACAGCTTATTCAATTTGTAATTACATACATATTCCATTAATGTTAATGACCCAACAGACAATAGAATGAATTTTCATTAGGTTATAGTTTGATCTTGCGATGTTTTTTTTATAAATTTTTCCCCCTTTTAAATAACATTTCACCATTTCTCTGATTTATAAAATTCCTATGTTACTTTGTTCGCTTTTGGGAAAAATGAAAAGTTCGAATACCTTTCTTCCACTTTTGAGATATTTGCCAAGCAATAAAAATAAGAAAAAATACCATTTTATTCTATCGTCATTCGCCACTCCCTTCATATTTGAAACTTTTCCCATAAAAATGAATTTCAACACTCGCCGATCAAAATATTATATGAACGAGAAGAATCTATGGGATTTGATTTCGCATTGATACATACTATAAATCAAGAATAATCTAATCAAAATAAAATAATTTTGTATAAAGTATTAAATAGGCGTGCATATGAATTATCCACATCATCCCCAATCCTTACAGAAATAAAATTTACAAGACTTTCCAAAATCATTTTGAGTAAAATTTAAGCTTTTTCAGGATTTTGTCGTTTTCATCATGCACCATCGAATTGTGTTTTTATTTGTCCTTTTCATTTATTTTGTGCCACTTTATGCCCTCATGGATTGCTTGTCCTGCGCATCACCTAGTCTCCATAACCAGTGGCAGGTAAATAAAAAAAATAGGAAAAAATAAAAATGTTAATATATTATTTGAATTTCTTGTTTACTGATAAGAAAAACTGACAAATCAAAGAAATCTTTTTTTTTATTTTAAAATTTAATATTTTCATATAAGACTAATTCAATTCATAGACTTGAAATAATTATGGATCCTTCGCTTTCCCCCAGGCCACCGGTCTGCCGACCATTCCGCCCCCGGATCGCTTCTCCTTCCATTCTTGCGATGGGACCACCTCGGACTACAAACCTTGCGGGGATGTTTGCATGGAAATGCTCGTTGCCGTGGGTAAATGGCGGAAATTTTGAGGGATTTTCTATGATTTAATATAAAATTGAGGCAATGAATACGGGGTGGTCAGAGGTTGCATGTCCGATTTCTACCAAGGGTACCCAGTTGCGACCAATAACGACAACAAGTATTTATGTTTTGTGATTGTGATGAAGACATAGTTAATTGATGAATAATTAGATATATAATGAAAAAAATAAAAAATATTTAAAGGAAGGAGGAGAAAACTCCGTAAAAAATAAAAGGAATTTCCCATGGGTGAATTCAATAATTTTAATTATCACAGGTGCTTTTACGGCGAATACCCGCACAATGTGACCATCTATGACCCGGTGCATGGCTCCAAAACCTACAGTCAACTGTATGTGGGCATTCGGTACTGTTCCACGTCGGAGAAGGGCGAAGGGGCTTGTAACAACAAATTGGTGGCCAAACGGGAGATGGCCGATGGCGGAGGCGCATTCGGGGACGACACTTGCAGACACACCCAGCAGATGCCCAGTGAGCACCATTTTGGCATTTTTGGGATAATTATTCTGAAGAAGAAACATTTTTTATTATATCTCCGAAATAAAACTCTTCTTTACGGAATAATCTTGGTGGAATTCTTTTTTTTCAATTATTGCAACCAAGATTTTAAAGCAATAATAAATCTTTATAAATTGTCCCTGGTTTTGTTAAGCGACTGACTGTCTGAGCTGTTTCCGCTACGATTGGTCCGGCGATTGCAATTGGTGGTGGCGACAAACTTGTCCAGGACAATGGTGCACCAAGACGACCGGTTACGTGAACGGTCAGTTAATTATTAGTATGCAAGATTCTTATCAATAATGTTAATATTTTGGATAATGTTGATAGAGCATACTCAGTAGCAGATATAGCATAATTATCCTATTTTTTGGCTTCGATTTTCCCGATTTGTGTTATTTGGACATCTTGATACTGTCTTTCTACTAGACTGGATTCTGATCTGATCTGATTTAAAATTGATTTCTGCTTCGTCAAAGTTTTCATTATTACTATCCATATAACTATTTTTTTATTTTCCGCTGATTTTTACTCATTTTGTCACTTGTCAGGTCGCTGGTTGGAGTCTCGCGGATGCGCTCCCTACAATCCCACAGGAAACCCAGTTTGTGTCAAAATGGAGTCTTCCCACACCTTCAGTCTGTTTGACAATCATCCGATAGATATGGTTTGCCAAAATAGTAAATGATAAATTCCTTACCTCATCCCATCAATTATTCCCAGCCCTACAGTTTGGAACGATGCTATTGCCAGGGTTCCCGGTGCAACGGGGCCCTTTCAGCCCAGTCATCAGTTCCAGCACTACTGATCAGCATCTCGTTGATCATTCTTTGCACAATTTTTATTGAGAATAGTTGATGAGTTTGACGAAATAATGGAAACATTCTGTTGCAATCTACTTAATTCATAATCTATTCCCATGTTGCATAAAATATATATTCCACCAAATAAAGATTTCTTTAATCGAGAAAGGGTTAATCAATCCCAAAATCCGCCATTTAATGGCGTTGACTATTATTATCGTCACTATAAAAGTTTGGTTTTAGAATTTTCGAAATAAATCGAACTTGACGGTTTCGGCACGAGTATCTGAGAGGAGGTGGGGAGAGAGAACGAAAACAATCAAGAAACATTTTTGTACACTATGATTTCATGTCGAAAATGGTCTGAAAATCGACCAAGATGCATGCAAATTTTTAAATTATATAAAATCTATCTTTTAATACACAATTTCAATTGCCAATTTTGGAAATGCTTTGGTACAAAATCCGTTGTTTCCTTTGGTATCACTTTTCATTCTTTATCATATGAAAAACTTTACAATTATTTTGATGAATGAATTTTTCATTCCAACAATTTAACGAACAATTTGGCGAATTAGGTTCGTTTTCATTTATTAATTTGGTTTATTTATGGCGGGGGTGGCGAGGGTGGATGATCACCTTTCTCGGCCTCGCTGAATAATAACTTTGTTGTCCTCCCACCTCCACCCCCTCTTAATTCAAAACTGATCAAAATGATCAGTTGCCAATCTCTCATTCACAATATAAATTCTGTGACGTGTTTAGACCAAACCTGGACCAATCTCTCCGAACTGCAAAACTCTGATTAGAGAATGGGAAGGAGAGGAGGTGGGACCACTGATCACTAGGTCCGCAATTTTTGTTTCCGCATTGAGAAATTGCAGTCCATGGGGCCATAAATTTATGGACTTGGGCCGCTGATTGCGAAAATCGATGGGGGAATTCCCTTTCTTTCGTTTTAATGATGGTCATCCTGTGAAACAATTTTGATTTATTAAGTTTATAGCAGAAAAATGCAAAATTAAACAATAAAAAACTTATTAGGAGTATGTATTATTGGGACCACAATTATGTGTCTTGCTATGCCATTATACTTCCGTGTCTGCAAAATGATCATTAGCATTGATCAAAATCAAAACAAGGAAGTTAGTCTGCCTTTCTAAAGAGTCATTCTCTGATGTAAGTATATACTGCAAAACAATAAATGAACAATGAACAATGAGAGTCATTGAAACTAGAAGAGAAAAGAATCAAACAACGGGTATGTAGCATTTCGTATCGGGCCATTTTTCCCTCCGGCCTCTCCGCTTATTACATACAGTAAGAATGTCCTTGACCCTGTTACCCAATGGACCCTTTAAAAATGGAGAAACCATCAAAAATAGAGCAAAACGACAACAAAATTTGGACATTCTGAGACGAATGAGAGCTCAATAATTGAGAAGAAAATGCAGCGAGAGGGAGAGAAGTAGTGAATAAAAGCTTGAGACCGCTCACATTGATAATGATGAAAGACGAAAGATGGATCGGTTGGTTGATTGCGGGGTGAGAACAAAAATGGGATGGCGGGCGGGGGGGGGGAGACCGAGCTGGCCCATCGCCAAGCTGTAACTTGTTCAAGGCGCGGGGAGCCCGAAATAACTTTTTTAGACTCCGATCAAGGCTAACCACTGCTGCTGGTCATCCCCACCCTTCTTGAATGTACTATGTTTTTATGGGTGATCAATGGTGCTTTCTGAATTTGATACTTTGCCCTTGGGGGGTGGAGGGGGGGAGGTAGGGAGGGGGAAGTGAGGAGATATATCCAAATTTTCACACACATTGTTACCAAGTTCACCGCAATTTTAATTGATATTCTCTTTAACTGTTATAGACATTTAATATAACGAGGATCTGTTAAAGTTTTGCTCAAGTCTTTTTCAAACTGTAATACTTGTGATAACAAAATTATTTTAAATCTCCACTAACAAAACTCACACAAATGCGCTCAAATTGACACATTCAGGCCCAAATAATGACCCTTTACTACTTTCATTTTGAACCGGCGATTAATGGTGATTTAATCATTCATAATTGGTGTGTGATCCCTCCTCCCCCATCAGGTTTTTATGGTCATACATTGTCCCAAATGTCGGCAATGTTGCCTCGGGCCGAAAGTGTTTTGTCGGACTTTAGACCCGCCGAATGCACTTTTCAAAAACAAAACCCATCGAAAAGTCTGGGCGGCCCGACACGACTCTTTCTTTGCCCTTCGCCTTTCCGCCGACAATTAGTCGCGACTGCCCCTGTGACGACATGAGGTCGCTAGAAACCACTGAGTTGGGCGGAGTTGTGGGTAAACGACGAATGATTGTGGGGGTGGAGTTGCGCCTATAAAAGAGTTGTGGGGATCCCCATGGCAATCACATCCCTTAACAGATAATAAAACTTCATCTGATCACTCTGATCAGTACAATTCCATTCCAAACCCAAACCAAAACAATGATCAGCATCATTCACCCGCCAACCGAAACTGTCGAATTCACGCCTGGCCATAGCAGATCAGGGATGGAACGGTAAGAAGAGCATGAGAATTACGGTATATATGATTTTTAGAATTTAAAATCGATAACTTACCTGAAACGATTCATTCATCGTTTCTATTTCACTAATATTTATATATTTTCAGAATGCGCAAAGTGTACTCCTCGCCGTGCCTTCAAATGCACTTTTCACTGCGCAAGTCGTGTAGCGGATGTGGATTGGACAGACGCGGATCCAACGGACTCACGGATGAGTGTTGCAGCAGGAGTTAGTGGGAGGACACGAAATGAAAAAGGAAGACACGAAGACGGACGAGAAATTCGGCAAGTACTCCGCACGAAAGTCTAACTCTTCGAGGAAATCCAACCCCGGACGGACGATGAGGAGGACGACTCTCACTGGAAAACTAGTCAGGCGATGGACGGATCTGGACTCTTGCCATGAATATTTTTGTCCCCACTAGTCAACCATTTTGCAGCATTTTAATGCAATCAATTTTATGTACAAAATGATATGTACAAAAACTGAAAATTGATAAATATTTGACATATATCCGAAATGTCTCAACATAGTTGATGGAGAATATTTCGTGTATCTTCCATGTTTTTTTGGAAAAATTATTTAGATTTCTTACATGATATGCTGCATATCAAAATTTGTAAAATTCAACAATTAAAAGACTTTTTGGCAATGGTGTCTTTTACCTGTTCCGAAAATTTTTTCCAGTAAAACCCCATTTTTAAGATTCCGCGTTTCTCTCGGGTTTTTGAGGGTGCTTAACACGATGGCAGATTTAGTTTTTTCACGGTTCGAACATTTTGTCGAAAAGTCGTACAAAATTCTTTCATCTTTTTCTCAGTTTTTGCGCTGCTCTTGGGGGTTTTCAAAGGTGCTGAATTCGATTCTGATGTTAGATTTATCCCATCACCAAACGAAAATTTATGGCTTATTTTTATGGTCTTGTAGCTTTGACTTTTTTCATTTCTTCACTTTATAATCCACTTTTCATTTTATACTCTTCTTTAGTTTTTATAAAGCGGTTGGGAAAGAAACATTTAAAAATCAATGATTAAAAAATTAAATAATAGTTGTAATCTTAGATCTTGATTTGATGATGGGATAAATCTGACATCACCCTTGAAAACCCCCAAGAGCAATGCAAAACCTGAGAAAAAGATGAAAAAAAATTGTTCGACTTTTCGACTTTCGGTCTAAAAATGTACGAACCGTGAAAAACTAAAATCTCCCATCGTGTTAAGTACCCTCAAAAACTCCCGAGAGAAACGCGGAATCGTAAAAAATGGGGTTTTACTGGAAAACATTTTCGGGATAGATAAAAGACACCATTGCCGAATTTTTTATATGAAACGGGTGATGTTAAAGTGTTTCGATGGGGTGGATCCTTTTGTATTGTGTCCAAAGGAAGATTTTTCCTGATTAGCACATTTACATGTTAGTCGAAGGTCACCCCTTCAAACCCCCTCGAATATAGTGTTCATAATCAAAATTATTTAAAAAATTATTCGACAGGTGCGATCATCTTGCTCGATTTTATGCTAATTTTCCATTAAAAATTCCATATTAAACATTTTCTCTTTAACAAGGGAGGATATGATTTTTCGGTATCCTTTAGGCGTGGTCTTCGGTGCAGCGCCGTTCTTCGGCGCTTAAAATCATATAGAAAATCATTATAAAAATTCGCGTCCCTTTGTAGCCCAAATAAATATGATACTGCCGCGGTTTTAGCGCGGATTCCCTAAAATTGGAATGAAAATCGAGATGAGGCACCTCGGGAACCTCCCTTATAATTGTAATTCAATTTTTAATTTAACATGTGGATCTTCCCTTTCCCGGCGACAACACATGAAAACACGAGAAAAGATTTCTCAATAAGATCAAACGACCAAAAAAAATAAAACGATGTTGAGATCTGATGAGTTCTGACGATATTGTGCTCTGATCTCACCCTTCCTAAAAAGGAAAATTGTTTGAAAAACATCATACGGAAAACAATAAAGAGATAAAAGTACATCGCCTTCAACAAAATTAATTATAAACATCCATCATTTATCAAAATTATATATTTTAATGGATGTAATTAATGAAAACAATTAATATTATATTTAAATTATTAATTTTTCAATATACATAAAATAGAATTAAAAACATTTATAATCGGCTACCTATCTGAGTTTCGAATGGCTGAGTTTCGAAACAGCCAAAAATGATCTGAGTTTCGAAACAACCAAAATTCGTCTGAGTTTCGAATGGCTGAGTTTCGAATGATCTGAGTTTCGAAACAGCCAAAAATGATCTGAGTTTCGAAACAACCAAAATTCATCTGAGTTTCGAATGGCTGAGTATCGAATGATCTGAGTTCCGAAAAAGTTAAAAATTGTCCAAGTTCCGAAAATGATAAAATATCGAATAAAATTTAAAAAATAAATTAAAATATCAAAAAAAAATTCATTAAATCTTCCAATCTCTTCCCTCCCCCACCCACCTCCATCGCATTGACTTGTAAAATATTTTTTAATAAATTGAAAACAACAAAAAATATCAAAAGTAAGAGTATCCAAATTCAATGGAGAACTTCGTTTTTCTTTTTTCTCGTCGATGACCCCCAAAATTCAGCCCCCCCNCCCCCCCCCCGTCAGAAAATCCTGGCGCTGGCCCTGGTGTCGACCAGATCATTCAGCAACTGCTTACGGCCTGCAGGAAGATGGCAATGTGTTGGTCAGTGTGAAGTGGCGAATTTCGGTAGAGATGGAGCAGAGTCCGATCCATTTCCACAAATTCCTTCCGGCGATGAACTGACCCCCCGGCTTCAGGATAGCTTCGCGGATTTCCTGCATTTTTCCCTGCATTTTCCCAGTTCGGTCAGCATCCGCTCCCGCACATTCCAGAGGCGTGGGGCAAATTTGGTTGTTTCGAAACTCATCAGATCATTTTTGGCTGTTTCGAAACTCAGCCATTCGAAACTCCGAGCGGTAGCGTTATAATCAGCATAGAAAGGCTAGAGAATTCCGAACCTTCTCTGACCGAATTTACAGTGTCTTTTAATGTTATCTCTCACTTTTCCTTTTTTCCTCGCCGCGAAAATACAATATAAAATAGAAGAGAAAATCATTCGCTTCATAAAATTGATGGTTCGATGCGTTTCTCCGGCGCCCAATTTTTATTCTTATTATTATTATTGGTTCTGTTTTCTTATTTATTTCAGTCTTATCTTTTTAAAGAAATGCAATTAAAAGGGTCGAAAATGTTTACATGAAACTACACCTCTGCTAGCATCTTTAAATAATATCACAATTCCAACATAAATTTATAGTTTACATCTTTAAAAATATCTACGGATTTTTGGCCAATTTGACAACCCAAGGGGCACCTAATTTTTGATTGAGGAACATACTAAAAAGGATCCCTCTCGATATTTCGGAGTTGAAAAAATTTATTAATTTATTTGAATATTCGGTCAATTCATTTATTCGATAAATATTTATTTGGCCACAGAATAAAAAATACGATTTCATAAAAAATAAAACATTTTTTATTGTGATAATGGTTTATTTTACTGAGTGAGTGCCGCTTCAACTCGTTCTTTTCAAGATATACATATTTCTTAAAATCGTAAATATTGATCAAACGATTTATGCTTGTGATTAATCTAGTTTAGCTATAATATATATAATAATTTTGATTAAAAAATGAGGTGATCGAATCTATTATTGGAGCAGATGATTGTCTCAATGTGTTGCATGAAGCCTCTTTCTTGAGAATCTTTCTCTCAACCTGAGCCTGTTGGCCACATCCATAAAATCGACCGCATTGTTGAGCTCATCAATCACTGAAAACAATGATACAAGTAGTTTATTAAATGGTAAAGGAAATAAAGCCATTTTAATTTAAAAATGGAGTAATTTTGTAGATTATTTAGTGGAGTGTTTCGAATATTTATTGTCATAGCATCAATAACACAGATTATTAAATGGCCCAATATATAAATGCATTAAAATATCTACATATATACTAATGAATTAATTAACTTATCGAATAAAATCCTTGCAGCATAAAGATATAATATAAAAATTATAATATTAGAGTTTGTAAAAAATATTTAAAAACCTATTTTTAAATTAACAAGTAGGTTTAGTCTCGAATTCTATTTTCCGATGGTATGGTAGAGCAACAGCTCCTCAATTACTGATCTACCTTCATCATTTGGAGGCATTTGGCCAGGCGGTGCTGGCTCTTCATGTTGTTCTGGTGATGCTGGGTGTACTTGTTGGGCTTGATGGTGTGGATTTTTCGGGGAGGGATGTGAAGGCGTGGTTACAGCGATTAGCAGGGCCTAAATTGGGAGAAACCCAAAAATAATTCCAAACCAATTTTAAATGAATTTGTCCTTTTATGAATATTATAGTCTTTTTTTCTTTATTAGTCAAAAAATCAAAATGAGATTAATAATTTAATTTATTAGTAGAATATAAATAATAATTACCATTTTGTGATCAATAGGGCGTCCAAACATATGGATAAAAATTCGCGAAATATGGCCATAAAATATGGATTAAAAAGTGCCAAATATGGATGAAAATATGGAAATCTTCCCAAAATATGGAAAAAAATATGGATAAAAATTGGCGAAATTTTGGCAGAAAAAATGAAAATTTTTCTTCTAAATATCATTTTTAATATTTTAAAAATGAATTTACGAGGAAAAAATAGTTTAATTTCATATGCCTTTTCTGAAAATTAAGTGAAAATTTTTTCCGAGAATTTTTTTGTAAAAATTTTTTCCAAAATTTTTTTTTCCAAAAAATCATAAATTTTCGGATTTTATTACATTTTTGTTTAAGAATTTTCTTAAAAAATGGCGAAATATGGACGAAAATATGGAAAATATGGAATATGGAAAAAAAAGTTCGAAATATGGAAAAATATGGAAAATATGGATTATAAAATGATGTCTGGAAGGTTCTATTAATAAAGCTAAAAATGTGTTTTACGAGATTTCCAGGCCATTATGAGTGCGCATAAAAAATATGGATTTCCATATGTTTGGACGCCCTATTCATCATGTTCTTCGCGTTCGCCCCCCTCTCCCCATTCTTCATCCTCATCTCATTTTCTTCCCAATTAATTGCCCTCTTCCCTTTCTTCTTCTTTCGGCTTCTGCAAAATTTTGTTGTGTCCATGCTGATCAATGATCAGAATGGAAACAAAGAAATGAATAATTTCATTGAATAGGATCTTATAAAATAATTCTGTGGGCTTTAATTTATGGTATGTTACCTCATAAATAACGTTAAATCCTTCAAACAATCTATGTCAAAAACTGTGCTCTGCCCGAAGTGACGCCCCTAACGGGTCCATCCAAATCTAATTTTCTTCAACATTACTTCCGCCCCTTCCAATTCGACTACCTTTATTAGTTTCGTAAGATTGTCCGGCACCTTTTTTATCACGTATGTTTATAAGAGTTTCTATGGTGGAAGAAAGTTAAAAAGTTAATTAAGAGTCTTAAAAGTAACATAAGACCATGTCGCTTAGAATTAGACTTTGTTAGGCAATTTTAAGCTATATCTTGTATTTGTGCAATAGTTCAACACATTATTGCCAACACATTATTAGGTTTGTTACCAAAGATTAATAAAAAATGATATGGTTTCAACTTATTATGTACTTTTAGTCCCTGTAATTACATGTACTTAAGTAATAAACATAAGAGTATATCCAATATATCTTATTGTTTTACGGGGTATACTAGTTAGTGAATACCCCATGACAATGGAATTGCGATGATGTCTGATCATTTCTATTATTGTAGTATTTGTTGGCATTCAGCTTATCAACTTATTTGATAAGGAATTTAAAGAATTACCGGTGATGGGAAAGGGCGCCGTGTTCCGCTGGGTGTTGTTCCTCTCCTATCAGTCTCTCCCGAAGATTGGGTTTGTTTCTCCAAAAGATGTTTGTTCTTTTCCATGATCCGATGTTTTCGTTGCTGAATTTTACTAATAAAATCCCATAGTTTTTCCTTTAAAATTGGTGCTATTATTTTTTCATAATATTTAGTATATTCTATCCTTTAGTTATAGGATTCTGGACCCTTTCAGCTTAAACAGAGATAGATTTCTTAACTTTTATTTGCTTAACTTTTGTTGTTTCTCGTGCATGCCATAACCTTTTTTCTTCCCTTCACTTATTAGATATTTTTTTTCATTATCTTCTTTACACTATACCATCTATTATAAAATGATAATGTTAAGGAATGCTTATTTTCTTTTTATCCTTCTTAATGCTCCCTCAATTTTATCATATTAACTTAAAAATATTATTTGAACAATTACTTGTTTAGGCAATCATTTATTTATTTTCCCATTTACCTCCTCCAAAATGTGCTGCCTGTCCTTCTCGAGCTTGTGCCGATCTTTCTCCACCCGTTCCCTCATCGCTTGCAACTCTTTTTGTTGCTTTTTGAACAATTCGTTCCTTCTTTTGGTAATTTCCAAAAAATTGCCCTCGACGCTGGAGGAAATTTCGCGCAGGGGAGGACGAAGATTAGAGGTCGGCACCGTCCGTCGTGGGGGGAGCGAGGCTAAAAAATAAAAAATAAAAATGCGACCCCTATCGGGACCGCCGGCCATACCAAAATATTATTTAAATTTCTTACCAAAAGTATCTAAAATTTTCAAAAGTTTATCCAGATAGGGTCGCCAGTATCTCCCAGTGGGGATTATAGGTGGGGATAGAAGGATTCCTAGTTCTTTCTCACTTTTAAGCCCAAATCAAAAATTTTAGGAGGTCGAGAGAGGAAAAATTTTTCACCTTGGTGATTTTTTGCCGACTTCCCTTCGACCTCTTGTTCGTAAAATTTGACAATTCCTTCGTAAAAATTTTGGTCCTACCCCCTTTCCAAGATAAGGCGCAAATTCTCGAATTTTCTCCGGTGACACCTAATGGGCCGCCAAAATTTTTTTATCACCAAAAAATCTTTTTTTAATTAGCAAAATCCAATTTTTGTAATATTGAAAATTGGTGCCTACGATTTTTTTCTGACAAATGAATGGAGATGGTAAGAAAAATTCTTATTTCTCACCGCAATATCAAAAATTAAGAATTTTTTCAGCACGAAAAATTAATAAATTTTTTTAAATACCGTCAACCGTTTAGCGCCGAATAGCGTCTTTTTGTCGATATCGTCTACTGTTTTATTTACCCTACCGTTTTTCATGATCTAGCGTCTACCGCCTACCGTTTTTTTAAAATTCGATTTTCCATCCCTGTTATAAATGTTTAAATAATACCTAAATTTATAGTGCAAATTATAAAATTCTTTGTATTTTAATTTTTTCAGCATTCACATTATTCGTTTTACCCTTTGGAATCGCTGATGCTTTTGCAGAATTTGATTTTCTTGAAATGGATCCAACATTCGTTACTCGCGGCATAAAAAGAGATCCACTAAACTTTAATTAATAGTTATTAAAATAAAGTTTAAGCCCTTTTCAAAAAACCAGCGAAACGAATTTATATTCATAATAAAAGCATGAAGCCATAAATTATTTTAAAGGTATAGACAAAGCTCAATATAATTAAATCAAAATAACCAAAAGTATACTGCCAAATATACTTTTCTGTGTTTAAAAGCATAAATCTCTTATTTTGCAGTGAGCACTTCAACTCGTTCTTTACAAGATACTGTAAAAAGAAGGTTTCTTTGTTAAAAAACATACTTATATAAAATCATCCAATTAGAGCGACATTATTTTACAGGGTAAAATTATTTCGAAAACTTCTAAAAAAAGCAATAAAAAAAGCAATTTAATGGAAACATCATTTAATGGTTGGTATTTTGTTTCAAAGCAAAAATATTATTAGCACGAAATAAACAAGTTCTTTCAGAATAAATATTGTAGGTAAATTACTGATAATGATAACTACATATTCTTTATTTTTCTAACTTCAACAAAACTTCTCTAAATAGAATTAGACCCATGTTGTTTCTTTGCTCTATTTTTTCAACAAACTCATTCCTCTGGGCTACGCTTAAAATACCGTATTTC
>LDKF01000904.1:53193-75561 GCA_001026735.1 Rotylenchulus reniformis
AATTTTGTCCCATTCTCTATGAAGGGCTTGCTTGAGCGACTCCAAATTTTTATGTGGAGTAGCACAGGCCCTGGCCTACAAAATAGCCCAGATGGAATAATCCATCGGGTTCAGATCAGGAGAATAGGGAGGCCATTCTTGGGATGATATGAACCCGGGCAGATGGGTCCGGCCCCAGGCCTGAACTTTGCAAGCTCTGTGGCCAGGCGTAGAGTCCTGTTGGAAAATTCTCTCTTTCTGCCAAAAAGTAGTCCATAGAACGAGGTTTCCAAATGCCCCGGAGATTTTCCGCTATATGGGAAATTTTGTTGGTTTGGACCCCTAGGCACCCAAAAATCAGCGTTTTTCTGCCCATTGTGAAATTCCGGCCCAAACCATAACCCATAGGGCTTTTTTGAAATGACTGACTATACGATTAGAAAGAGCAGGGTTTTCTGCCTCTACTTTGTCCTTTTGATGATTATGGAGAGGCTTCGATTGTGGAAAAATTTCGTCTGGGAGAAGGATGGGGGGTACCTGCGTGCCGCTGGAGTAGCAATCGATATCTTTGGGGCCAAATTTCTACATTTGATTCACAAGTTAAACTGAATTTTTTAGGGTTGTAGGGCCCGGCATCTAGCTCATTTATGACCATAAGCTAGACTGATTTCCTTTTCATCCCGGTCTAGTATCTGATTCTTTTCTTAAAAATCCAGGGATTGGGGTATGCTGGCTTCTTGAGCCTCTACTGATTCCACTGGGTATTGAGAGACATTGATCTCTAGCTCTTTTTGAAAGTCACTAGTGTACCATTCAATTTATGCATAAAATTTGTTTTTTTCCTTTGAAAATTTTTAACTGGAATTTTTTGATGGTTTGGTAGACAGTCATCCTAGAGAAGCCAAGTAGGATTGATAGTTTGGAGGCTGTTTTTCCCTATTTGGATAAAGTTATTTCCAAAATTCAAAGACTAGATTTTATAGAGAATAGAGTGGGCTACAAAACAAAAAAAAGTGTTAAGCAATTGCTCTTTTTGGAAAAAAGATATGGGAAAAATAAAAGTGTGCAAGGACTTTTGTGTCACCCTGTACATAGCGACAAAATTTTTATTTATTATATTATATTATTAAATCAAAGAAAATTATCAAAAATACTAATTTAACACCTTTAAATTTTCACTCTATTGTTTGGTGATTTTATTTATGTGTTTAAGGTTAGAATATCAGAAGATAAATGTGTTGGAAATAGATTTTCTACTCGGAATAACATAGGTATGTAAATTGGATAATATTAAAAATTGGAATTTCTCTATTGTTTGCAAATTCAGGAAACTTAGAAGATCCGGTTGATATGTTAGTTGGTATGCTGAATTAATCCGTTAATTAATTCATACCCTAATTTGTGTCGAATGTCCGCTGTTGCGGAAAAGAATAATGAAATCAGAGAAAAGGCCCTTCCTCTAATACCAAAATCCCTTCAAATTTAAAAACTTGTTTCTATAAATTTTTGCTAAAAATAATTTAAGCAATATTAAAACAAATTTTTTTATAATTGATCATTATTTAGAGATTTATATTTCCGAAGTTTATCAAATAATAAATTTTAATTTGTACAACTTCGAAAAAGTGGTGGCAAGTTACGCCCAAAGGTGATCTTTTACCAAAACAAATAGTCCGATCTGATCAGCGGTCCCAATAGAATGATCGGCCTTGGGCTGTATGATGTTGGGTTGTTGTTATTGTCCCTTCCCGCGGCTTATGATCGGCGTCGTCATCGGCGCATGTTCGTTCCATTCGCCGATCCATCGCCGACCAAAACAATGGTCTGGGGGAAACCAANTGGGATCCGAAGAAGAAAGTCACAAAGAAAGGTAAGGAAGGGGGAAAGGAAGGGTGGAACAGGTTTGTCCGATCAGGGAGGGAGGGGGAGGTGATCAGAGGAGGAGGAGGAGGGACTGAACTAAAAAGGGCCGGGAGCAGGTAACGAGGACTTGGCCAAATTGAGTAACTATACCAATATTGGCAACGAGTCTCCCCGACCAGCGGCAGAGGCGACCAAAATGAATTTTACAGCAGAAATGCTGAAAAAGGAAAGAATGTCGGGAATGAATCGCAGAAAATCATACCTAGGTATATGTACATAGTAATAAAAGTAAAAATATTTTGAACAAAAATAAAAGAAGCTATTACGGGTTAAGATTTAACAAATAGGATTTAGTAAATAACTGTGTTGTACCTTTTCTTAAAATAAATAACTGCGCTATACCTTTTCTTAAAATTCTTCATTACAAAGAATTGCAATTCTTAGAAATATGTAACTAATTTTCTGATACATATTTATTATTACAATTATTTCTCCCGAACTTTGCATTCAAATTTTTCCATTCTTTTTTAGCCTCTGTTAGTTCATCATCATCAGCTCTCTTTCTCATTCAGTCCTCTTGACACCATTTTCGCTGAAATAACCTTCACCTTCACCCCAACCCCAACCCACTACTCACTCTTCCCATTATTTTACTCACCTCTCCTTTAATCCAAGCTTGCGCGGACTCTCCCGTTCTTTATATACACAGTTCATATCGATTGGAAGTGTTGAAAACTCAAAAAAGTAAATTATATTTAAATTTTTAAGTTAGAGAGAGAAGTTAGTCAAGTTTCATTTTCGGAAGGGGGTATTTTACCCTCGATCCCTGCCATATTTGTGCTAAGTCGTTACAAAAAGTAATATCAAAATTGGCGCAAAATTCATTAATAATAATAAATGACTAAATGACAGAACAACTAAAATGATAATTTTAAGAATAAAAATAAAGTGTATGTGATGTGTATATTAAAACACTAGCTAGGAAATAAATATACATTAATCAGAAAGGTATAACAAAAAAATTAAATAAATAATTTAAATGAAAAATACTTAATTAGGCAAACTCTCAATATAAAGTCTCCTTTTATAAGGCCTCATTATAACAGTAAAATAAGTGCCCCCCCCCTCGAAGGTGGTTGAAAAATAAGGCGCCTTATACAAAAGTTTAAAATTCGTTTTATTATTATCAATTTTGCCCTTTTTATCCTATAACTGCAAATAATTTTAAAAATTAAGATATAAAATGATTATTAATGAAAATATTGATTTATTGTGACTGTGATTGATTAAGTGATTCAAAATCAGGCTCACCTTCGGAGATGGTTGAAAAATACCTGGCCTTATTTTAGAGACAATACGATATTGGTTTTAGCTTTTGGAACTTTCTAAAATTAAAATAGTCTCTCGATAGAAATGGACTTTTTCTTCTTGCAAAATAGCACATAAAAAGTGGATATATCGAGGAAAAAGAAACAAACAACAATAATTTAATATGGAATGTTTACGCGTCATAAAATCATAGCGCCGAAAATAAATTTGATTTCTACAGGATTTTACGCCGATTTTAATCCTTACTTCTTTTTGTTGTACTTAGTCTTATAGCGAGTTTTGCGCACATTTTGATATTATTTTTGTATCGCCACTAGGGTTCGGACTTTTAGGGAATTTCCTTAAGCCAAAATAGGGACCTATTAGGGAGCAAAAAAAGGCCAAAATAGGGAGAAAATAGAGAAAAAAGTGGCGAAATAGGCAAAAAAAAAATTCTTCAAAATATGAGCTAAAATTTCAAAAATTTCGTCTAAAAAGCATATGCCTTTTTAAAACCAATTTAACCAAATCTTGAGATGTACTCAATATAAAAAATGAAGATTTATAAAAAATGTTTTTTCGAAATTTTTTCAAAAAAAATTGCGAAAAAATTGAAATATTTTTAGAAAAAAAAACTAAAATTTTTTCCAAGAAATCTAAAATTTTTAGTTATTGCATTTTTGTGAAGAATTTCTTAAAAAATGGGCAAAATAGGGAGAAAAGTCGCGAAATAGGGAAAAATTCAGCCAGAGTTAAGAAGAAATAGGGAATATAGGGGAAAAAGTCCCTCAAAATACGTTTAAATATGTCTAAAAACGCGTTTTTGAGCGTTTCCCTACGATTCCCTGTTTTTGAAAAAATAGGGAATTCCCTAAAAGTCCGAACCCTAATCGCCACTTTTGGTTTTGAAACTTTTTTTGTAACGACACAGCACCATCATGCATATTTATTATTTCACCATATAATTTTGCTTATAATTTCCCATCATTTTTCATCTTTCCAATCCCTTTTCAAAATGCATTTGTCCGCCTTTTATCCCACCATTGCCGCTTCCTTTCCTTCCCGGAACATTTTCCGCTTCCCCCGCTCGTTGCTCACGGGTGTTGCAGTCGGTGTACTGCTCGGAATTGTTGCCAGTTTGCTGAATGAAATGGCCGAAACAAATTTGATGGAAATCGAGATGATGCCGAGTAAAGAAGAAAAAAATTTAACAAAATACAAATTTTAATTAAATAATTATTATATACTAACAGGGATATGCTACCTTAAATAATCACATTAAATTCAAGGGTCGTAGCCATTTGTACCTGAACCGATTCATATTTTTTTTGGAATTTTTTCATTTTACCAAATCGATAAATTTTATTTCACCAACAAATATTTAAAATATAATCATAGTTTTCGTTGGCACAATGGCGATACGCACTTCTTCACAACCCAACGAGGCTCGATTCGGATTCTCGTACAACTGAAATCTGCCTCAAAAGAATTTGTTAAACTCCTTGAATTTTTTTTCTTTATTTATTAATACTCCCAGAGCATGATCACTTGGGCAAAATTATTTGATCATGGTTACTAATTGTCAATAAGGCGCATAATGGCAGTTAAAAAATAACCAAAAAATAATTAGGATTTAAGGCTTTTTGTTTAAATAATTATGGTTGATAATTATATAAAGTAAAAATTAACCCACTCAAATCATTTTTATTAAATTTTTATTTAGGAGAATTTTTTGCGGATTTGCCAAATCAACTGAAAAGGAGACAAATTGATGAGATAATAACAACAACAGAAAACTCTTCTGGATTATGGCTTCGGTGCATTATTTTGTTGGAGTCGGGAAAGGGTTTTTGGCCAGAAAGGAATTACGCCGCAATCAGGGACACCTGGGGAGAAAATTGCAACGAAAGTATGGCACTTTTACATTCGACAATCCAAATCATTCACATCATTTTGTGTTTTTTCAGCTCTGTTTTTCACCGATTCCGAAAAACTCCAAAGCAAATATATCAGTAAATTCAAAATAAATGAAATAATTCATAAAATTAATTAGAAAATTATTATATGTATTTTTCAGATGATTTATCCCATTCCATGCGAATCTTTTTGTCCAGCAATACCATTCAACCGAGAGAATGGTCTCTGTTAAGCGAACTAATCAATTTTATAGTGAAAATTGACAGAAGTGGTGGAAGGAAAAATGCCCAAAAATGGACTATTTTTGCAGATGGAAGAAGGTGTTCCTTTTAATTCCGATTGGCTCATTTTTAATTGATTGATTTTAGCTATATTCACACCAAAAATTTGCGCTCACTATTGTATCAAGTTGACCCCGGAGTAGCAGTGATAGTTGGCAGGAAGATACAGAAGAAAGGGTAAATTACTCATTATTATTGATAATTTTTATTAAAGTTACATGTTAGAATTCAACTATAATAAATTCTATGGTGTTTTATATGCTTTAGGTTTATCAAACCTATTATAAACTACAGTATAATTACTGTACACTAACCTTTTATAATTTGTCTTTAACAAAGTATTTTTGACTTATACCAGCGACCTTTTCTCGCGTCTTTTCCCCTCCTCTTCAAATTGGCCCCTCCAATTTGCCCTCCGTTCCCCCGACGATTCTCCGATGATCTTCAGCCCATTCGCTCTTCGCCTCATCTCGGCCCATTGTCCCACAAATTTTGGGCCATTCTTTGGCCCTCCAAGGCACGCAGGCCGAGCTGTGGGAGGATGTGCGCGAAGGTTGGGCATTGCTTTGTGGGACCCGATAGACGAGGTTTGTCGATGGAAATTATGGGAAGATTATGTAATGTAATAGATTCGAGATTCGACTACAACGGATCATACTTAGGCATAAAAGTAGCTGATTTAAGCGAATTGTAAAATTATGGAACATTGTGGAAAAAAGACAATAATTAAATTCATAACAGAGCATTTGTTAAAAATTCAACCTGCAAGAAGTAGAAAAAGTTTATGCTAATTGTTTGTTTCGAAAAATAGTACCTATCTTGTTAAAGTTGTCAAATCGTAAATGAAGGTATTAATCATGCTAATCACTAAGGTACCTAATTTCTAATTTCAGGAATCACGGCCCCTTATCATGGACACCAATCTGCGTTTGGCATTCTCGCGATTAGCATCGAATGCAACCCATAAGAAATACGTGGAAAATGATCAGATGCCACCGATAGATTCGAAGTTGGCATCTTGTTGCAGCGATCGGGCCATTGCCTTTGTTCTGCTTAACCACAAAGACCAAAGGTTGATCGATTACGGAGGTAAATCATGTGAATATTGTTTTACGAATATAAATATAGCTAATTCAATTTCAAATCAATTTGGGAAAAGAACAAAATGTTAGAAACTTTTTTGATTGATCTCAAATTATTTTTCAATGAATAAAAAATCGATAACATTTGTGTTTAGTCCGTCGTCTAAGGGTATTTGGTGAATCACAGAAAGCACCAGACGAAGCAACATTTGGACAATAATAATCCAACAAAATTCCATTATCTATTTGAGCATCTCTCTTTGCTTATTTGATGATATTTATTATTTATTTATTTTATTCCATTCATTTTTTAATATATTTATTTTTAATATAATGAGAGAAATTTTTATGAATAATTCTTTATTTAAAAAGCATTATCATTGAAAATAACTAAATAAATTTAATTTAAATAATAATTCATGCATACAATAAGAATAAATTAGAAGCATTTGCAATTTGGATGTTATCACACACATAAAAATCTCATCACTAGGGCATCAAAAAATATTCATTTGGATTTTTTGCAGAGGCTCAAAATGGCCTGAAAATCATATAAAAAACATTTCTAGTTTGATTTGAGTTCAAAAAAGCAAATTTTATGTGGATATATTTGGATATTTTGGACTTTATGTGGATATTTGGATATTTTCGTGGATATTTTGCCTTTTTGGGAAATTCTTAAGCAAAAATGCAATAAAATTCGAAATTTTCAATCTGAAAATTTTTTTCATTACAATTTTTTTTTGTTTTTTTCCCAAAAATTTTTTAAAAGAATTTTTTGGATAAAATGCAAATTTTTTAATTTTAACCGATTTTCTTTCTTTCTTCATGAAAATCTTGAAATTTTCATCATTTGCAATTTCAACCAACATAAAATATTTTTAAATAATTTTGCGTGATTTAAATATACCTAATTTGAAATTGTATTGATATTTATACTAATTTATGCGGATGTTTTGCGATTTTATATGGATATTTTTTGATGCCCTACTCATCACTCATCATTAGGGCTCGAACTTTTAGGGAATTCCCCTAAGCAAAAATAGGGACCTATTAGGGAGCAAAAAAGGGCCAAAATAGGGAGAAAATAGGGAGGAAAGTAGCGAAAATAGGCAAAAATAGGCACAAAAATTTCCCAAAATATGACCTAAAAATTCAAAAATTTTGTCTAAAAAACATATTAAGCCTTTTTATAATCAATTTAACTATTATCTTGAGATGTTTTCATTAGAAAAATTGAAGATTCACAAAAAATATTTAAAAAAAAATTTCGAAATTTTTTCAAAAAAAATTGCGAAAAAATTTGAATAAAAAACTAAAAATTATCCCAAAATTTTGGGAAAAACTAAAAATTTTCCAAAAATTTTTCGGAAAAAACTAAAAATTTTTTCCAAAAAATCTAAAATTTTCGGTTTTTATTGCATTTTTGTGAAGAATTTCTTAAAAAATAAGCCAAAATAGGGAGAAAATAGGGAAAAAATGGCGAAATAGGGAAAAATTTAGCCGCGCTTATAGAAATAGGGAAATAGGGAAAAAAATGTCCATCAAAATACATTTAAATATGTTTAAAAACGCGTTTTTGAGCGTTTCCCTACGATTCCCTGTCTTTAAAAAAATGGGGAATTCCCTAAAAGTTCGAGCCCTACTCATCATCATCATTCATATAAAAAGAAATCGATTGCAAATTGATTGTCCTTTCATGTTTATTAACCATGTCATACTATAAAATATTGCCCTGCGGATGCGACGACGAACGACCCAATTCTGACCGATTTAAGAGAATATACTTACCTACCTTAGCATTTATTTACATATATTTTTGTTTGGTTTTTAATTTTAATTTCTTCCCTCTCCAAACAAAGAAATTTTTATTAATTATTTGGTGCGATTTTCACCCATTTATTTTAACAGAATTAATTTCGCAAAATGATCACAAATAGGAATAATTCACTGTTTTTCGCTATTTTATCGGCCAAAAATTTTAAATTTATTCAACGGAATTCCGCGCGAATGACGATGATCACTTCTGAGGAGGAGCAATTGCTGATCGATCAGGCGGTGGCGGCCCAGCAAAATGCATACATTCCCTACAGCAAGTTCCCGGTTGGGGCTGCACTGCTCACTCGGGACGGACAAATCTTCAGAGGAGGTGGGCAAATGAAAAATTATTGGGGGATTTTATTACGGGGTTATTGAACCTGGAGAATTCGAAAAATGATTCAAATGGAATAATAGATTATTTGCCCTTAGCACAGCGTTTCAGCTGTCAACTATGTCAACTTCGTAATAAATCGCCGAATTAAATAAAAATTACTTCAAAAAATCCATTTTCCAATTTAATTTTTTATTCCATCCTTAAATGATAGAAAAAAGTATATATTTTAATTAAACTATGGATTAAAGAAGTTGTAAACATTTTAATAAAAATAGAGCTCGATAGATTTTGTGTGGGAGTTGACAGGCTTCGTGATGATGAACACTAAAATTAAAATTAGAGTTAGACATTTTGAAAAATCACGTACAAATGCCACGTACCAGTAGTCAGGGGGTACACGTGTAACGTACTCACGTGCCAAAAACAAGTGCAAAGACTGGTCCGTGTTTGATATATTATGTACGCCTTTTACACGTGCTATATACAGATTAAGAAAAAATTTGAACAAATAATTGTGAAAAAAATGAAAAATACATTTAAAAAATGAGTTTTTCACTTTAAATTTTCAATAAAGTATGAAAAAATCGAATTTTATAGAAAATCATGGCTTGCATACAAAAAGTCCCCTGTGAGTAACAGCTAAAAATATCCCCAACTAGAAAAACAGCTACAATCGCCAAGAACAAAACATCTCCATATGAAAAAATATTCGAAAATTTAAAAATCCGAGGCCTATGAATTTTTTTGATAATTCCTAGACTATTTTTTTTGTAAATCCAATCCTCTGAATAGAAAAAATATTCTGCAAAAAATTTTTTGAAAACCATTTGAATTTTTGAAACGTGAATTTGGAAACCCAAGGTTTATGAATTTTTTAAAATTTCAAAATATCGGGTACTTCCTGGACTCTACAATATTGGTTTTTAGCGAAAAATTTCACCATTCTAGTTCATTTTCCTAAAAATTTCCCCATATTTGGGTGAAAAAAGCTACTACGTGAAAACCGTGCAAAAAGAGCACGTACAAGTGCCAAGTCCAATAAACAGGGGGTACACGTGTAACGTACTCACGTACCAAAAACAAGTGCAAAGACTGGTACGTGATTTAGCACGTTTCGTTAAAAAAACCAGTTTAACGTGTAACGTACTTCATGAAGGTCGTAAACGTACAACGGTACGTGGTCTAACTCTAATTAAAATAGTCTCTCGATAGAAATGGACTTTCCTATGATCTTTTGAAGCGAATTCCTTCTTGCAAAATAGCATGAAAAAGTGGATCATTGGAAGGAAAAAGAAACAAACAACAATCATTTAACATAGCATGCTTTCGCGTCATAAAATCATAGCGCCAAAAATAAATTTTGATTTCTACAGGATTTTTACGCTGATTTTATGTTAGAATATTTTTTGAAATTTAATATATTCGAATTAAGAAATAAATATTGCACTGCCGATACGCTTAAAGAACGTAGGAAAAATATTTTAATGAAGTTTCAAAAAGTTTCTTTTTTTTGTCATTTTTGTTTGCCAGGTGGCCGTAGTGCTAATTAGGAGAATAATTAACTAATTAAGAGTGAAAAATTGCATTAGTAACCTTATTCTGTGCCATTCAATGAAAAGAGTCCCATTTTCAGTAAATGTGGAAAACGCTTCATATGGAGCCACAATTTGTGCTGAGCGAAGTGGTTGGAAATTTGCACTGATTATTTTATATATTTTTTATTTTCTTAGCCATCTGTTCCGCTATGAGTACCCTTGGACCGTCAAAATTTCGGCCGAAAGCAATTGCTGTGTCAAGTGAGTTATTTGTTAATAAAAATTTTAAAATTAATTTAAAATCAGCGGATCTGGACCCTCCTGGTTCTCCTTGCGGTATCTGTCGTCAAGTGCTGGCTGAATTTGGCAATTTTCCAGTTAGTTATAGCAAATTAGACAGGAACAAATAACCATTAAAAACAATTTGATATAGCTCACAAAAGTGTAAACTGGAAGATCTGGGCTATTTTTCAGGTTTTGCTTTTCTCTCGCACAAAAAAACAATTGATAAGAACTCATGTCGCTGATCTGCTTCCAATGGCTTTCACGCCGGGTCATTTGGAAAAATTCAATAACGGTCAACAGTAAAAGAAGAAATTAATATTATGATCAGATTGCGAGATTCTGTCCACAAATGCAATTTTTACTCGCAATAAAAATAAATATTACAATGATTTTTTTATTGAATCCTTTTGTAATAAAATAATATAAAATTTTCTAAATTATAGATATTTTAAATATAAGCTCCTTATTAATTCTAAATTTCATGGCATTTAATTTAACTTTATAAAAATTTTTATTCTTTATATTTTGCACAGTTTGTCTATTTAAAAAGACATAATTCTCTCATCCCCTTTTTATTTGCTTCCATTTTGACTCTTTAAGCGTTCTTATCACTTAGCATTAATAAAAAACTAATCATAATCACCTTCAGATGCAAACACGATATGACCAGGGGTCCACTCTGGTGATTGTCAACCTACCATATTTTATTTATTGCGTTTTTGGATGCCAACACAAAAATGCCCTCCCCCATCCAGCTCATCTTCAGCATCGTTCAAACTTTAATTCGGCTCCTAATTCTGATGTTGACTGGAAGAAGCTGCAAATTTTCACGAGGTGATGATTTAATGGTTAATGGAATTTTATCACTATCCTGAATATTTTTGAAAATGCTGAAAAAGTTATTGCATTTTTGGATCTGTCAACATAAAACATATATGTATGTACATATATAGAAATAGAAGAGACCATTTATTTTTATTTATATTTAATTTCTGATCCTCTAATGGGTTGAAAAATGTGATTCCAAACCATAATATCAGTTTCTTAGCGAATTTTCGAAAAATGATTGAGTAGTGGATCTGATCAATCCTGAATTTTGATCTTTTTTTCTCTTTTTTTAGCTTGGACTTTCTGAGGTCACAATTTCAGATAATTATCCAGTTAATGGCAAAATCGAAACTCTCTACAATTCCCATTTTATGTACTATCATGATCAGTGATCACCACACAGACACACACTCCCCCTCGCTTATCTATTTAAGCCCTTCCTTTCCCTCTTACCATCTTTCATTCTTTTTCCTACAACTCTATTTGACAAATGTATACTCTTGGATCGGTTAATATTAAAATTATTTTTTCAAATAATGGGATAAAATAAATCCGATAATTTAACTCGTGTTTGGTTTATAAATAGCCAGAACCAAAACTGGTTTTTACATCAAAAGGGTTGCATTCAGTTAAAACGCGCAGAAAACAGGTAAATAAGTGTGAAGTTAATTGAATTTTATAAAATAAAATTAAAAGATGTTTGGTATGACTGGTTATATGAAAAGTTAAAATTCCCTATTTTGTAAATTTTATTCCCTAACACAGTCAAAGGACTCCATTCTTCCGTCAGAAGTCAATTCGACATGGAGGAACAACAGCAGCAGAAAACGGCAGAGATCTACACAAAATACGCAATTGTTGCCGAGCAACGTCTTTCCGTGAATTTGCCCTTTCAGCCCTCCGCCAACACTTACTACAACAGCCACAACTTTTCGGTCCATTCCCGGGAATGGATCGGCGGCACCAAATGGCACTTTATCCTGTTCTTGGCAATTTTATTTAAATATTCAGGGAATTCGCTGTGATAAAAAGTTCAAATAATTTGCAACAATGCAATTTGAAACTGACATTGCTGGAGACCGAACTGGAACCGAAACCGGTGATGGCGGAAGTGATATTCTGGCAATGGCACCGGGGCAAACAAATTTACATCTTGCAGGTCAGACACAAAATCGTGGGATACTTTATTAATGTAAAAATGGTTATAATATATCTAAACCTATCCTAATAAAATAATATCAAAAAAACCCATTCTAATAAAATAATATCTATTATTCCATTTTAATAAATTGGATAAATTTAAGAATTAAAAATAACTAGGGTAATCTAACACCTTTATTAGGCGGGAATTATTTTGCTTTTATATTTTTAGTTTATTTTCAGAAATGTGTAAAAGTGTTCCCCCAGGCCGGATCCCAATACTGTTTCCAGTGCAGCACCAGCGCCAGTTCCCTGCCATCCGATGGATTCTTCAATGTACTGGTCCGACAGTTGGAAAAGAAACAGCCATGGGAAGAACAGTAATACATAATTTATTCAACAAAATGCTATTCATTCATTCATTCATTTATTTTGCACTTTTAGTCCATGTCCACCGCGCAGCGATGATGACGTGGTTGTGCTGCGATTGGGGCCCGAGCAATTCGGCGTGTCCAAGCACTTTCTGATGTCCGTGTCCCCCGTGTTTCTGAAGATGTTCACAGTGGACATGCTGGAGCGAGCACAGGGCCAATGCACCTTGGAGGATGTCGATGTGGAGGAGTTCAGCGCATTTCTGGAGGCCATTTCGCCACAACAAACGGCGCCAAATCGTAAAATAAAACACTAAATGAACAAAAAAAAAAATAACAAAAAACCAACAAGCTTGGAGAATATCGAATAAGAAACTGACTTTTGAGTGCTGAAAAGTTAATGGCCTGAAAGATGGTACTACTGATAAGGACTATGAAGGATTTCAAGCATAGCACGAAATTGATCATTGAAGTTTGATCATTGGAAAGAAGGGTTTTTTAACAAATCACAAATTAAAGTTGGTCGTGCAATGATATAAATATTTAAATAAGAAAATACTGATCTATTATTTTTTTACCCTAAAGTTAGCGGACTTGCTACAGTACCAATGAGCACTCTTTTCTTTTTCATGAGCACTCTTTTCGTTTTCTTCAACACTTTTTCATGAGCATTCTCTCGTTTCAACGAACACTTTTTTTCGTTTCAAATAAAAAATCCATTTCCAATTTTTGGGTAAAAAAATAATGGATCAGTACATTTTGAAAATATTTAAAAAATTAATCAAATATCCACTTTAGCATCCAATGTGGTGAGTTTATTGAAATTGGCCGATCGTTTCCAAGTGGAATTTTTGCGCAATCGCTGTGAGAACCATCTGATCAATTGCTTGGAGTTGAGTCTGATCGATCGCTTGCTGTGTTCCGAGGTGTACCGATTGGAAAAGCTGAAGGTCCTGTTCCTACAATCCATTTGAAATTCATCATTATTTATTTATTTATTTATTATTTTAGTTTTTTCCCGATCATTTTTCCATTTCAGAACTTCATCCTAAAAAGTCTCAGCGGTGTTGGGATGCGCGAATTTTATGAGGAAAATCAATCGGCTTTAAACTTGCTGAGCAAGGACCTGCTGATCAAGCTGACTGTGCGGATCTGCTCCAGGTGATTTTTTATTTTTCAAATCAGTCTAAATAAACTATTTCTTTCAATTTCAATCAATTTAGCTCCAAAATCGATCGTACTTCTTTGTGTAATAATTGTGCCAAAAACTTGGAATGAATGTTGTTCGGCATTAATTTATGCTATATGAAATATGCAACTTATGGAATATACATACCCATATTTCCATATTTATAATTTATACATTTTCGACCTCAATTTCGCATTTTTGATCGAGAATTGATCACTTCGCTAATCATTTTCTAAAACTGAAAATACATATTCTACCGTGAATTTATCTTTTTTAAAGCGAAATCATTAGCAGGTTTTATATTCATTCCTTCTAAATATGAATTTATTATTTTATTGCAAAATGTAATAATGGTGGATAAAAGTAGTTTAATGAAAACATTCGAAACTCTGTCCCTTCAAATTTGCTTCCAATCGGATCTTTCCAACGTTGAAAATCTTTTTCGGTGTCGATCCATTCGTCACATATTGGCGGGGAACCTGTTTAAAGGTTTAAAAATAAAATTGCCAAAAATATTTTTCACCGGTATTTTCAACGCCACAAGGCAAGGCAGGTTGCAATCCTAAAATTATGATGGATGTTCAAAAAAATTCAATAATTACATGGATTATTGTCAGTTTTGGGGCAATGTCCATGAACAATTCCTCCTCATAGCCACTCAGCTGGAATTGTCCCCGCCGATCGGACACCTCCTCCTTCATCAGATCGTCGTAATCAAGACCTTAAGGTCAGGAATAGTTTAAACATTCAGCATTTCAAGGGTTTTCCTTTTCAAAGATAATGAATTAAAGAAAATAACTCACTGTCCTGATCAAACAGTTTCACTTGGGTCCCAACACTTGGCCGTCCATTGCAGGTCAGAATCCCCCGAACCGCAACGGATTGAGTGAATTCGGCCGAGCATAAGCCGATGGAATGAACGAATACCATCATTATGCATAGGGCCAAATACATTTTAAATCAAAAAAAAAAGATTTCAATATTTACAAACCTCGAAATTATTAAAAATATGAAGGAACTAACATTCTAAATAATTTTTTTCTGAAAATAAACCTTAATTAAATGTACTTTTTGACTTAAGAAAATGGAAAACGTTGAAATAAAATGTGACCATGTGAAAGTTTAAGTTCACTCCTGTTAAATTTGCTTTTATTTTTCGATGCCGAATTGGTGCTATGACGTCAATCCAATTGTCTAGGGTGGCGTTTTAATGGATCTAATTTGAATTAGCCGGTTATCGATGAAAAAAGTAAATTTGAGTAAAAAGGGGGTTATTTGAAAGAATAGTTTAACTTTATTCATCACCACACGGTACCATTTTCCACCAAAAGTCCATAATTGAAAATAATCAGATGAATATACCATATGAATAAATAGGAAAATAATCGGTGAGTCAGAATCGGCTCATCATAAATAGGAAAATAATCGGTGAGTCAGAATCGGCTCATCATAAATAGGAAAATAATCGGTGAGTCAGAATCTAGCTCGAAATATATAAACGAATTAGTCCACAAAAAATGAAAAAAAACAAAACAAAAAACGTGAACTTTAATAGCACATATGATATTTATTTTGGTTAAAAAAATAAAAGAAAAATCAGTTGAAAAATACTAAAATAAGTGTGGCCAGGAGGTCTAATTGACGTCAATAACTAATAATTGACGGGTTTTGTGGTCCAAAAACTGGGATTTTCGCGCAACTGATTCAATCGATTGCCACCGCCGCGATTGGCGGTGACGGTTGTTGTTTGTTGAGGGAGTTTTTTGAGGCAAAATTAATGCAATAAAAAAATATTATTCCCGATAAATAATGAAGAATTTTAGAGAAATGATTAAGTTTTTAAGCTCAACGATAATATTTGCGGGTGAATTTGGATTGCCATTTTATTTCAACAAAATAAACAAATCTACTCATCAATTAAATAACTTGATATGAATTTGGTCATATATACATATTCAAATAACGGATCACTTCATAGAAGATTTGTGCCATTGCCATTTTTTGCCAATAGTCCATTTGCTTTTTGTTTGGGACTTTCTTCTCTGGAAATGAATTTATAAAAGATCCGTTCACGCGAGTCGGGCATGTGATCCGAGAGACACTTCCCCTTGGTTTCCGGGATAAATGTCGAGAATAGCAAAAAGTTCAGTCCGAGTACGAGCATCATGATCAGGACCGGCAGGGCATCCCAATAAAAGGCCTAAGGATATAAGAAATTGTAAAGGCATATTCCGAGATAATCATTAAAGACTAAAGGATTTGGGATTTTGTCCATTTTATTCCATTATTGTTTTGACTAAAAATAAAATAAAATATATTTAATTGTTTGAAGCAATATTTGAAAAAATGAAAATATGTCCAAAATATTTTTAAATTTATTATAGAGAAAAGGCTAAAAAAAGTGGGAGAAAATTGATTTTTATAATTGAATTCTAAAGATTTTCAAAAGTTTTACAGCATAAAATCGTATCATAATACTATAATACTCACGAGAAAGTTATCTATAGGCCATACTTACCAGATAGAACACATGAGGTGCCAAAATTACGCCTAAATTCAATTCCCTTTTAAAATGACCAATTTCCTTTTTAATTTTCTACCCGTCCTGTTGAACATTTGCACAAAACTGGCGGCAACATTGCGTACCGGAGTCGGGAATAGCTCCGAAGTCATCAGATGATTGATCACAAACATTTGGGCGCATAGAACACCCGCGGTAATGATCAGGTAGCGGATCAGAGCCGGCTCATTCAAGTCTGGGTTGGAAAACCATAAAAGCTCAAATTTTTAATGAAAAATTGCTTTATAATATTTTAAAATTGGGTATTTTCTAACCCAAAACTTTGCATGCGAACACTGTGCCCAGTGCCGCTAACATGAGCACAATGCAAGATAAATAGATGAGTTTGCGGCCAATGTTATGGACGGAATAGTCAATGGCAGCAGCCAACAAATTCAACACGAACCGTAACCCACCGAAGATGGCCATGTTCCAGTAGGTGGAACCGGAAAGACGGTCCATGTTGAACAGAACCGTGTAGGCGACGAAACTCACACTCATCCTGGACAGTGAAAAAAAAGAGAAAATATGAGAACCAAAATTATCAAAATTATTATATAAAAACCAATCTCGAGAGGACATAAATAGTGATTTGATTGCTGAATATTGAACTTACATGCCGTATGAAAGCACAGCAGTATAGGAGACCATTCGCCAGGTGTAAAACAGATGAAAGTAATTGTATCTTTTACCGGACTTCTTGCTGGCATTCAACTGAATAAAATATGAAAATAAATTTTCGAGACATATCTCCAATCATTATTCCTGGCACACCTCGACCTCCTTGGCGATGATGTTGTCGATGGTCTGGATTCTCTGCGAGTTCAGAGTGCCATTGATGCGCTCCATTCTGATCAGAATGTCCCGCGCTTCGTCCAACCGGGCCTTGTGGATCAACCACCGGGGACTTTTGAACACAAACAGAGACAACACCAGGAAGGGCAACACATTCAGAAGGGCCACGAAACGGAGCAAAGGACGCCAGTGGCCGAGCAGGAAGGCAACCAGGGCGAAGATCATGTAGTAGGGCGAGTAGGAGAACACGCTGAACATGATGAGATGGTATAATATGATATTCCAGCTAGTATTATTAGGATGAATTGACAAAAAATACGAAACAAGGCATATTCATGGGATTAGGATTCACTAATTTTGGTAATCATAATGTAAGATATAATTGAATTATGATTTTTTAACTATCTCTCAAGGATAGAAAATAGTGAGAAGAACAATAAGATCAAGTGGGGTGATTGCTTTTCTTGGTGTTCGGGAAGCAGTTATAACAATATACCTCATCACCATAACACGGAGCTTTTTCGGCATATTCTCCACCATAAATGCTGTAGAAATGCTTAAAATCAGCAAAAATAATAATTCGCACAATTAAGATATTGATCATTGACCTGCTGTGGCCACCCTGGAAAACCATGGCAAAGAATTGGATGACAGTGAACTGAAACAGAGAGTTGGCCATGGAGGCGGCGAGGAAAAAAGCAAAGGCCCCAGCATAACCAATGAGCTAAAAACGAAAAAAAAGTGAAATTGAAGGGAAATAATTGATTGCCATCATTTGTTTCCGCCCAAACCAATCGGAGAGTTGTCCAAAGAGAAGGGCACCAATTAGAACGCCGATGAGTTGGGCCGAAATGCACTTCTTCACCCAAATAATTTCCTCGCAAAAGTAACCAAACTGCCAAAAATGGATTAAATGAACATTCTTTATTATCATTTGACATTATTTTTACAGATAAATTGTGGATTTTTGAAAATAGGTTTATAAAGGTGGATTATGTTCTGCTAATATGAAATTCAACAAAAAATTGGCCTAATTATCATTTACCTCAAAGGCAATAGAAAAGAATTGAGCATCGATTTGGGGTTCCGACAGGCAAATTCCCTCGTTGCGCAACCGCCGCAACTCCTGGCAACTTTCCCGAGTTGTGAGGCCCTCGAAAGTGTGGTTGCCACAAGAAGTCACCTCCGGGGCAAGTCCCCCGAACACCATATATCTAAAGATAACAAAAAGTGAGGAATTAATTTAAAAATTCATCGACTTATCCTTACGTTATCCCGCAGCACTGAAAATGGTGGAAAATTTTTGGGAATTAATGCAATATATATTGTAAATGGAACAGACCATATTTAGGACTTGGAAGGCATAAAGGACCATGACCAACACGGTGTATGGTCCAAATTTTAGAAAATCCGACAAATTTTCAATTTGTTTGGAAGCATCTGATGAATTTCCATTATGTATTGGGACTTTTAACAGTTTTGTCTCCGGCGGTTCCGCAACTGGGTTTTTGTCGTCAAGTGTCATTGCAAAAAATGAAATATGCAAACAAATGAACCTCTTAAAACAAGTTTTTATAAATTGAATAATAGGTATATAAATCGGTTAATTTCCAAATCTCGCCGATTAAATCAGATGGAATACGATTTATTACATAGTTTTCGATACGTCAAGATTCGATGGAATTGTATTCCTCAATAAAAATGCCCTATTGTCAATAGGAATAGGAAGTAAAAAATTGGACAGGAAAGGAATTTCATATTCCAAAAAGAACAAAAAGATATTGAAGAACTTCTTTTTCTCTTTTTCTTAATTTGCTGGCATTGCACCGAATGTACTCCAACTAATAAATTTTTGGATTTGCGCGCCAAAGATTCACCGAAATACTTAGGTTGGAAACTAAGTTCTGAGCCCTCTTCATAGATTCATTTTTAAAAATTCATAATTTTGTTATTTTGCAATCAATTCTCTTGCTCTTTTTTTCATTTTGTAGATAAGATTGTCTTTTACCATTTTTGCAAGAAAAATCAATTTTATACTGCATTTTAAAAAATCTATAATTTTTTCCCCAAATAGACCTTAAATTGACATTCGACCATCCTTTTTCTATGACCTCTAATTGAATCTATAATTTAAGATGGAAAAACAAAATCTGCTGAAAATGATAGTCCATGGCATCCTCTTTTATGGCGCAAAAAAGAAAAAATTTAGAACCTCCGGATAAGTCAAAAAGAAGGTCCTCAAAAACCTCTAAAAATTGGCATTTTCTGGGGGCCAAAAATGAGAATCTCAGCTCTAGGGCTATTTAGAAGGCTCAAATCATTATCATTCAATACTAGGGGGCCAAATTAGGTTAAATATTATAAAAATTCAATTCTTCTGACTTATTCATAAAATTTTTCCCTGGGATTACCTTTTCGGATGAATGGCCCAAAACCGGGTGTTTCAAAAAGGCCACTGGGAAAAAATTACCAGATAGGCTAGGAAGTTCATTTTTAGCCAGAATATTATTTAAATTGTTCCCTATTAAAATACCATTTGAATTGTTTCTCGAGCCCTTTTCATTGTTGTGAAAAAATTATCCCAAAAAGACTATGTAAAAAACGATCTCATATTGTATTCGGCTCAAAAACTCCTTAAAATGTTTGACTAGTGAAATTTATTTTTAGCATAAAAATAGTAATATAATATCGATAATAATGATGGATATTGGGTAGATTTATTTTATTAATTTAATTTTATAAAAATGCTTTTGCGGAATTGGTGAGGAGGGCTCAGAACTTAGTTTCCAACCTAAGTAATAAAAAAGATGAATGGGGGAGTGGGGGGGGGGGGGGGGGGGGGGGTGAAGGAGTGAGTGAATGTGCACTCCCCCTCCCCCGATTCTGTTTCGTTATTCTCATCAGTGGCATTCGCTCTTTTTCGCCCAAAAGTATAATAATAAACTAATGATCATTTCATTACCAATTTGTGTATTACCAAATGATGATGAATTGCTCTGATCAGAACTGATCAACGAAGGAATTCTTTCTTGAATGGGCCGAATGGAAGTCAATAGTCAGCAGATGGGGTAAGAAAACGGGACGGACAAGGACAAACTTCGACGAGAAGGGGGGGGTATTGTCATGTTAGTCCTTCATTGTACTTGACATAAGAAATTAGATATTATTTAAAATAATTTTTACATAATTTCGCATTTTTTAAATGTTCAAAAAGGACCTTAATGAATAATAATACAAGAAAAACTTATGAGTTAAAAAATCCGAGCCAAATAAATCGGAAACCCTGTAAAACATTAATATAATAATACTTAATGATTTACAAGAGTAAGAAGAAATTATCAATTGAATCTCTTTTCATGCAAATTTAACCTTCGTTATGCAGTGTAACTAATCAGCAGAAGGGCACATAAAATCATGATAACCATTTTATCATCGTATACATTTATCAAATCACACAAAAACGATTGTTGATGGGTGTTAGTCTAACAAGTAAGTATCTAGATATATACCTACGAACTAAAAAAAGTTGAAAATAAAAAAAAACTATCATCGTATACATTTATTATGGACCTGATTAATTGATAAAGATAGACCCGATCAGAGTGGAATTATGTAGTATTAATAAGCACCATATAATATCACTTTACGATATCGTAATGACTTTGAACTCATTATTCCTTCCAAGAGTAAGTGCTCTTCCACACCTCGGCCAAGCCTATAAAACGAATTAAAAAATAATTAAATTCTAAGCCAAAACTCACAAACGGAGCTGTGGAAACGGTAGAAGATGGTGAGAGGCGAGAAGGAACGCACCAAAAACACCCTAAACAATTTGTGACATAGTTATATGTTTATTGGCATTAACTTCCGAATATACCAAAAGTTATGTTCTCATATTACCCATTAAAAGAGTTTGATTATTCTGATAATTAATAAATAAGTTATTTCGAAGGCGTTGAATTTTGATGATAACATTTTGAGTTTGCTGACCAATTTCGCTTCCCATAAAAGTTGACCACGGTGTCGCTGACTCCAGCCTTCTCGGCCTCCAATAAGTTCATCAGAAACATGGAAATATTGGCCAATAACAGAAAGGTGATCGCTTGCTTTCCTAAGGATATAATTATTATATTTTTTGGCATTTTATATAAAATAAATTAATTTGCCTGGTTGTGTCTCGCGTAGGGCCGGATCGTTGCCAACTCGCAGTTTTCCCTGTGATTATTATGTAAGGATAATCATAAGCTAATGAATGTTTTTTATTATATTCCAACATTTTCTATTTGGATGCATTTATTGTTTGATGTTCGAAAGTGGTGGAAACATACAACAATAAATCCGAATATAATAAGCAAGGTGAACTTACTGCGATATAGATCAGGCAGCTCTGCAGTCCAACCTTAATTTTGAAATCCCCGGAAATTAATCATAAATGTAAATTAGCAATTTGCATGATCCGTGTGACATAACCTGCAAGATCCGTGTGACATGAACCTGTGGAAAAATCTTAAAAGATAACTAAAAGTAAATTATTACTGTGAGAAGAATGAGTGTCAACTGTTCCAAGTTCGGTTCCTCCATCCGGGCACTTCCTGTAAGACCGAGCAGTCCGGCAACGGAATAAATCATCTCGCCGGTCATGCCGAACACTAATAGAATCATGTCCAACAATTCCTATAAAAAATATTTAAGAATAAAGATTACGACATCAGAAGGAATCAAAGGGAAAGGGACTAAGCCAAATTCGCAAAAGTTCGTTATAAATTTTTTTATTAATTATTTTAGATAAAAACAAATATTAAAGCAGGGAGACAATTACAGTAAAACATTGTGAAAGTCAAAGTGTGAGCATAACCTATATTTTAGCTTACCTGACTGTGCCTGAACCCCGCAGTTGTGGTGCTGGTTGTGGTTGCCGAGCAGGGATAGCCCCCGCTGTCCCCATTGGTGTTGTTGCCAATGCTGGTCATTATGGTCGTTGGTGCAACATCGAAGGTGATTGCCGTTTTGGTGGACACACTCTCCCGTCGACTGCCGTCGAAAAGTTCCGAATTGGGTCGAATTGTGCAGTTTGGCACGG